>VDFB02098403.1:0-28099 GCA_007258455.2 Sequoia sempervirens | reverse complement strand
TTAACACACCTTCCCTCTTTCTTGTTTCACTTCAAATGGTTGCATGAATTTGTAGATTCCAATGGTGATATTGAAAGATAATCATGATCTATACTTTTTTTCTATTTTAATTATTTTTTTAAATACACATCTATTAATATGGGAATTGTGGTAAGCAATGTTCCCATGAATTCAACAATCTCTTGATATAATTAAGCTTTTCGAAAGAAGGTGATGCAATTTCTACAATGAAAGTAGGGGAATAATTTATGTCATTTACTTTTGGTGTGGTATAAAGAAATGTGGGCCATATATGATTTCAATGAGATATCTAATTGTTTAATACTTCTGCATATTTGTAGCAAGTAAAATGAATCTTAGGGACATAAATGAAAAAAGAGATATTTTTATTTGGAAAAATTTTTTTGCTATTAAAATCCCCATACAAAGCTATATTAATGCAGAAATTCAAATCTCTCCCTTTATTCAAAGGTCCATAGAAATGGGAGACATTTCTCTTTTTTTATGTTTTTCTATTCTATTACTTTTAAATACCTAGTGATTTATCTCTTCTAGCTTAATGATAGTTTCTTTGGTAATTGACATGGTTTAGAGATTTGGCATTGATAAGATAGTACCATGTTTTTGATTGAAAAAGCAGCAAAAGGGCCTTTGATCCTAAGATTAAACAAACAACAAGGAAGCACACAAGCTTGATAAAATTAAAAAAGACATATAGGCTAGATAAAAAGAAAAAAAATATACATGCAAGCCTAACAAAACAATAAAATAGAAAAATTGAACAAGACCAAGAAAACACAACTCTTACTCAAAAAAGAATCTTTATTAGCTCATATAGAAAGATGCAACTAATTCAATTAAGCATGCATCATTATTTCTGTATGAGAGGCCAAAGATGCAAATGAACACATCACTTATCTTCTCCCCCTTCTATAGAATCCTAAAAATCAAAACAAGTTTATTCTTCTTCATATTCTCTTCTTCTTATTCTTATTATTTTCTTTCTTTCTTACTCTTTTAAAAAGGGTTAAAACTTACCATAGTTCTAGAAAATAGTTTTTGAATTTCTAAGATATTTAAATCTCCCTTTGATCTCTGTTTTATCATGCTTCTCTCTTCTTACATTTTTCTAATGTCTTCCATGAACATTTAGAGACTCTCGAACTATTGATACCTTCTCCTTCATCTCTACAAAGAAAATAATCCAAAAATATCCAAATTTTAAGACAAAATAAGTAATTCTACTAGCCATAATGAGAGAATCCCATCAATAAACTAAGAATAAAGAAAATCTGACATCTCTACTCCTCATCCATTTTTACACCAACTAAGACTAATTGAGAAACCAACATATGAAACTCTTCCAAGTGGTATGTAACTCATTCAATCTCTTTCATTTTGAAGGAATACAATTTCTTCCTCAATAAAATATTTTTCACTAAGTATTTGGCTTGATATATCTCACCAAGTCTCTTCCATAGTTCTTTATAGAGGAATCTTCATGGATATCAAAATAGAATCTTCCAAGAATAATGTAATTGACCTTTGGCTTTATGGTTGATGAAATTATATCAAGCAACAAAAGTATATGTGTAGGGCCCTTGAAACATTTTTATCAATAGTATCTCATAGATCTCAATCAATTTAAAAATACTATATTTTAACTTCCACATGTCCAAATTATTTCCAATAAGCTTATCTATCTATATTCTTCTTGATGTGCTTTCCATAAGAATTCCTACAAAATATATCACAAATTATGTTTTGCACAAGCTCCCACTAAAAATGGATTAGTTGAGAAAACATAACAACCTACAATTGAAACCAAAGGTAATCAATCTCGATACCACTTTGTATGTAGCTGAGGTAGCTTAACAACTCCTACACTAATCATGAGAGGAGGATTGTGCTAAAATTTAAAAAATAAAATAAAATTAGAATAGTTACATAAAATGAACATAAATAATATAAATATCATTCATACCAAAACACAATCATTTACATGGGGAAAATTATTTCAAGAGAAAAAAAAACTTGACACTCTAAAATCCATCCAATATATTATTCAAAAATCAATAGGATTACAATATACTTGCAGATAAATCTCTCTCAGAAGTATCACCAATCCAAGATTCAAAGATAAGTCAACAATTATAATATAATATTACACTCAATCTCCACCTCAGGCACCTAATATATACAATATAGAATATGTAAAACCATTAAATAATATTTACAAAATATGAGCTTAAACCACCTAAAAAGCGGTGCTCAAATTATGTCCAATCAAAGATGCCCTATGACATGTCAAAAAACACACCAACACATGTAACTCCATCTTATACCTCTTTTACATTTCCAACACATTTTCACATTTTCCAATTTAGGAGACCCAAATTTTGGATATCATAGCTTTTGATCAAAGAGTCTAATTGATGAACCACTTGAATTACTATTGGAAAGTTCATGAAATTCACTATCAATCTATAATTACTTTATCAATTACGACCACTTTTAGACCTAAAACAACTTATAAGTGCCTCGAGATTGACTTTGAAACTTTGAAAACCTAAAACTTTAATATCTTGAAATCTAGACATTATCTTTGGTCAAAAATTTACTAGCATGTTTATATTTCTATTTCAAATGTAAACTTACTATAAATAGTAATCTTTTGTAGTTGCAAGGTTGAGACACATTTTTCTTAACAAATGGAACAAAGGAAAAATTGGTGAAATAAATAGTTACCAAATTAAGTTCACAAATATAGATCATTTTTTTGACTATTGACTCAACACTACACATAGCAAAAGGAATATTCTAATCTTGTGTTGCATAATACATTATTATATCATGTTCCTAAAGTAAAAACATCATTAATTTTAAAATTATATATTTATTAGTAACAATAAATATTTAATAAATCATTTATAATCTCTTATAAATTTTATCTATTAAATGTATCAATTTAAATTAACCTACAATAAAAACTAAATCATCTAGCAATAAATAATCAGATGTAAACAAATTTCTCATAATAAATAATTATTTTATTTAAAATAGAAATATTATTTTCTTTTTCATTAAAATTAAAGACATTAGATTTCCACAGTTCATATTGAAATTAGTGTGCTTTTTTCTGGATTTGACTTGCAGTTTTGTTTTTGCATCAACGCTTCGATCACACTCCATGATCTATCATCAAGATGAAGAGAGCTGAGAAATAGAAGTGGATTGCAAACCAAGCAAAAAGCCAAGTTAAAATAGAAGTGGTAGATTGCAAACCAATCCTGATGATGGATCGGAGGTGATCTGAAACGTTGATGCAAAGAAAAAACTTCCAAGTCAAATCTAGAAAAAAACACACTAATTTCATTAAAAGTTTACGATCATACAATGTTAAAAACAAGATTACTGTTATTCCCTTAAATCACATATTAAAGAGAGAATTATTTTCTCCTACTAGACTTTCGACTTACACAAAAGATGGTCAAATTATAGGCACGCTGTGTCAAGCATTATCACAGTAAAAGAAGACTTTAATAAAAGGGAAAGCAACGGTTGATTTACCAGGGCCACTAAGTCAATGGATATGGATGGACAGGCTATAAGTCTTTCAATTCAAGACCTATCTTGTCTACGCCCATGAGAGTCGTTAGTCTTGTTTCATGGGTGGAACTATATTTCTATTCAATAATGGCGGCTTTAAAAGGAAAACAACGCTTCGTTAGCTCTAGAGCCACTAACCCTTCAATCACGGGTAAATTCCTGTACTCGTGTCTGCTACGCAACATGGAAAGATATGCTCCAAAGCTTACGCTCTTCCACTGTAACACCCATTTTGTCTATGTCCATGAATTAGAGCTCTATTTCTATTCTATAATGCCGGCTTGACCATCCATGTTATGTAAATTTTTCGGAATTTTGAAATGGCATTAAATGCGCGAAAAGACTAAACCCCAAGTGGTCCTACAAGTTGCACCTCTATCATCTTAAAAAGCCTGAATGCCAAAGGAATTCTACCTATAGAGAAAGACAACATGGAGGGCAACTACAACCCTAAATATCCACAGTTGTTCTTTGTCGTGCTCTTACTATGCATTGTTCCCAATGCAGCAATAGGTCTGTATATGTGCAATGACAATAACTATACGAGTGCTGAATTCGAGAGTAATTTGAACATAGTTCTTAACAATCTCGTAAGCAATACGTCTTCATCAAATGGTTTCAATACTTCTATCTCCTGCCAAAGTCCACACAGAGTTTATGGTCTCCTCCAATGTTGGGGAGGCGCAACTGTGGAGGAATGCTTCAGCTGTTCACAAGACGCGAATACCAGCATTCGCCAGCTTTGTGGAAACGCCATAGGCGGTAGAGCTTGGTGGACCAAGTGCTTCGTACGCTACGAGAGTTATTCCTTCATGGGAAAACTAGATACCAATACAAGAATTATTTACAATACAGGAAAGGTGACAGATGAGCCTGATGTATTTGGTACGGCAGTTAAGACGCTTTTCACAAGTCTGTTAGATGAAGCCCTTCGATCCCCAACTCGATATTCGTCTGGATCAACAACTACCTCTACATCTTATCCAATATACAGTCTGGTTCAATGTTGGAGCGATTTAGCCTCTGTTGAGGACTGCAAAACATGCTTAACAAATGCCATTCGTGATCTGTTAGATGTGACTGTGACGGACAATGGGACCTTTCGGGGAGGAGAGGCCGGCTCCGGAAGTTGCGTTGCTCGTTACGAAACGTACACATTCTTTAATCCTGCCCCTCCGCCTCCCTTCCAACTGCTTTCTCCATCCCCGATTCAACAGCCACTATCATCACCACCAATATACCCATATCAATGGACGTTTATATGATGGAAAGAGCTATCTAATAATTGTTACAGGTTTAATTGTTTATTTATTTAGTAATTGAAGAAAATATAGAGTTGTTGTAAAGAAACGGTTATCCAAAATTATATTTAATAAGGTTGTAGTAATTTTTTTTTCTCTAATTTATAGATGAGTTATGACATGATATTGAGGTCAACCTGTAACAATTCCAAATCACAAACATAAGATGGTTTAGAGTCAATTTTTTGCAAGATAAATGTATGGTGATTATAGTGGGCGAATGAAGATTATAATTGTTAGTTTTGAACTTGATTTTTATCAAACAAAATTATGATTAGTATACTTGAAATTGAATTAGTTCTTAAAGTAGATATTTGTATAATATTAATGATGGATCAATTTCTTAGTAAATAGTCTCCATAGATTGATTAGTTGATTTGATGTTCAAATTGCTAATAATAGAGTTGATGTTGACTTTGTTCCTTATAATTAGTATTGTTAACTATTGATAACCAAACATTTTCTTAGTAGAGTAGCTTTATATATTGATTAGCTATTTTTTTAATAATTGAAATTATAGTTGATAGTAATTAGTTAAAGAAAAACAAATATTGATTGTTGTAATTATTTTACAACATGATTGCAAGTACAATTGATAATAACTAATTTAAACATTAGGAAGTATAAAATTTTGGTGTTGTCCCTGATAAAGTTGATGAAGGTAACATAAAGAGTCATGAATAAGTGATGTAAGTTTCATCATTAATTTAGAGACATAAAAATTAGCTACAAAGGAATCAAAAAGTAAAACTATGATAATACTTGTATTTAATGTTTTAATATTAGTAAATAAAAAAATCTTATATGAAAAAATGTTAAGAATAAATTGTAAAATATGTAAGATCATATTGTATATTGAGTATAATACATTATAATTAAATTATAAAAGGTAAATTTCTATTGTTAAATTAAACCTTAATGATTTGAACTACAAATTAGATATTGAGGGAACATAAATAGGATCAAATACATTACAATTAATTAAGTGTAACAACTTAGAAGATTTATTAGAACTAGAGTAAAACTAAATGTAAGTTTATTATCCAATTCAAGATTAAAACCATTTAACCCCTTAATAAACTTTATTTTTATCTTTTGGGACCATTAGAACATTCTTGATTGTGTTGACATCCTCTAGTGCAATAACATTATTCTCTCAACTAGTAGCTTAGTATCCTAAGAATGACCATCCTTAGGTAACCAAAGAGTATGATCATTGAAAGTGAATGCAACACTCATTTCTGCTAGTACTGCTAGTTATGAAAGTATAGATTCTATAGATCTCTTCACTACAAAACTAAAAGATCTATTAATTTGAACCATGCATTCAACAACCTAGAATAGAGTATCTATATTGACACCCCTAGCAAGTACCATAGACCTTCTCATCATATTGTGCCCTACAATTAATAAAATAACATGTACACATGAATCATTAAGTTCACTTAAAAAATTAGGTTTCATACCAAAACAAGGATAATATAATACAATATTGATTATGTTCACTCATCCATTAGGAAATAAAATCAAGAGTCTCCCATGATGATAAAATATTTAGATTAGACTCATCTTTAAAGTACACCTTCCCACTATCAATTTTTTTATAATTTGAGCGTTAACACTAATGTGAGGTCATTTGGATAGAGGAATTGATGTCTATCAACAATACACCATTCAATGTGTGTGTAATGAAGGCCATGAAAAAGGAATCACCATCATCCTTAGATGACTTTTCCAAATAAAAATTGGAATATTTTTTCTTTTTCTCCTCCTTGTATTCCTTTCTAAAATAGTTGTGCTATCATAGTTCCAAAATTTTTCCTTAGTCTTACCAAGAGATTTGGATCTCCCATATGATTTGGATCTATCCTTGTCTCAATTCTTGTCGTTCTCCTTTCTTTTCCCCTTCTATTTTATACAAATAGATAGAACCTCTTTAGTAGATTTATAATCATTTCTTTGAATTTCATTAAAAATGAATTATGCCACCACATCATCCATTCCAAACTTGGTGGTACTATTCCCAAAAGCTATAACAATGTGTTCCCATGAATATAGAAAATAATATAGAATTTCCATACATCAACACTCTTCCTCCATATTGACACATATAAAGTAAAATTTGAGTCTAAATCATAGTGAAATAATTTAGATGTTTAGACACAAAACCAAGATCCTCCATCCTAAAGGTATATAACTTCTTTCTCAATAAAATATTGCTAACTGAGGGCATAAATTAATAAATCTTACACAACTACTTCTGAAGGTTCATTGTAATAGTCTTTTCATGCACGTTCAATAAATGTTTTTTGCATGAGAAAATTATTAAGCTCCTAATTTCTTAGAACTACATTTTCTTAACCAAATGGGTATGCAAGCCCATATTATCCTAGATAAATAATATTCTTGAGCTCATTCCTCACAAAACTAACTCAAAAGTTCAGAATTAAGCTTTAAAGTGTTACGTGGCTTTATCTGTACCGAGATTTTATTTTCCTTTATGATTTCACTCCTCATATTTTTTAATCCTACTAGTGGTTATCCTATCATTGGGTATGCTATATAAATTTATCAATAATCCTAATATTGAGTGACATTTAGAGAGAGGGACTCCAAGATTTTTTCAACCTCATATTTAACTTATGCTCTAAGATCTTGTGAAAAATCTATGTTTTTCAACATGGACCTAAAATACATGGTCATATACAAGATCATTTCCAAATATGAGGTATATATCTATTGAATCAAGGGAGTGAAGCCAACCAAATACATAAAATTTTGTATTTATTTAAATTGCTTATTGCACCATAGAAAAATGGCCCCTTGGAATTTTCATGGTCTTTTAGGCATTTATTCATGATGCTTGGTCCATTTTGCTTTGATTTAGTGTTGTAATGTGCCTTGAGCATTCTCATTAGGCCCTTAAAATTCAAATTATGGCATCTTGTGAAGGTGTTGTGAAGTGTTGTAAAATATTTCTACAGTTTTCTAGACTCTATTCATTGCAATTCACCTAAAAATGACCTTTTCATCACCTAATCAAGTCCTATTTTGAAGTGTTGTAAAGTCTTGTAACAAGATTTCATAGTTTTCTAGGCATAATTTCACTATTTACACCTTTTTTATGCTTTATTTGACCCCTTTATGCCCTTATAAGGCTTAATTAAGTGTATTTTTGAATGTAAACCTAACAAACAAAATTGAATGTGACTTAATTCTTGACACCCACTTTCAAGTCCAAGGTGGGACCCATTCACCAAGGGTGGCGAATGAGGCCCTCTTGGATCCAGATTAAAAAAAATTCAAATTTCCTTTTGGGTTCAAAATCACTTGATGTCGACCTATGATGAGGTATCAATGGGTTACGAAGGAACAAGAATGTATAAATAAGTGTTTTTACGTCTATTTTAACCCTCATTCATTCAAGCATTCATCAAGTTCATTAATTCAAGCATCCAAGCACTTTGCTTCATTCAGTTAAGCACCAATCAAGCATTTTCACGTAGTAATTGACATAACTTCAGATTTCTTCAACAAAGGTTTGGTAAGTTAATATCATTTGCATGCTATTTTTTTATCATTCTCTTGAATTTCATTATTTCATTCAGGGTTTGATTATCAAAGTGTAGTTTTACTAAGGAAAACCCCTATTCTCTAACCCTCAACCATTTTTCCCCTCTTGCATGTGTGTTTGTAGACTTGTGTATGCAGATTTGACAAGAAATTAGGTGTTGAAAGGTGGTCAAAAAGTCAACAAGGTGCTTCAAGTCAAATCAGCCTCATTTCAAGCATGGAGAAGACATTATATCCATTTTCTACAAAATTAACATCGTCAACCTGACAAGCAGACAACCTCAAATCTAGTGTTGCAGAATTGCCCATTGATTTCTCAAAATTTTGGGTGACGACTGATTCACCATCAGTGGCGAATGAGTCCCACCTCAAGGATAGAAATCAATATTTTATTAGATTCTAAATTCTAACACTCAAAAACCAATTTTCAATAGTTTTCGAGTATGTGCAAGATCATAATGGAAAAAACAAGCCCTTAAGTGGCAAAAAATTTAGGAAAATCAAGGTTGGGCAACTTGACATAAAAATTTGAATAAGTTATCTATATTATTTCAAAAATATGTAAGAATAGGATTTTTACAAAATTCAATGTAGTTTCTAAACTATTAGGTTTATTTTAGTTTTTTTAAATCTATTTGCTGAAAATTTGAAATTTCAATGCAAGAGTACTTAAATTTCAGGGAAAAAAATAAGAAGTAGGTGTCTCATTCAATAATTCTAACCACAATAAAATGATAATATTTTTTATAATATTTTAGATATAAGTAGAGGACTCGTCTCAATGTGATGCATATTTTTTGTAATTTTTCCAAGTAAATAATTAATTATGATTTTTTATTACAACTTTTAAAAAATAAAAAATACTTGTATGTTCAACCACCTTAACTTGGTCAAACCCATAAAATTCATTTATTTATTTTTAATCCTATAGTATGCTAAGTATAGAATGTGACGATGTTTTGGATTCAAAAAAGTGATATGTTTAAAGCTATAGATGTTTTCAATCGCCCTATCAATCAGACTTTAGTTGTAATTTAAATAGAAATGAATACAATTATTTATTAAATTCAAAGTAAAAACAAATTATATTGTGGAAAGCTAAGAATCTCCTTTAAAAACCCTTTTTGTTTCATCAATTTCAGATTTAAAAGAATTCGTCAGCCACATACCCTACAAAAACCCATCATATCCCCACTTTTTGGCCCATCATGAGCCTACACATACCCTTTCATCAGAAGCAGGACTGATTCACCATCAGTGGCAAATGAGTCCCACTGTTGATTTTTAGCAATCTTAGAAAAGATTCAGAATATTCTAGATTCTCCATTCTCTGCCCAGGTACACTGAATCAACCTTCTTCTTTTTTTGTTTTGCATTTGTTCATTCATAGTTCATATTTGTATATCACATTATGTTTTCCAACATTTCATAATTCTTAGGTTTTTCATACATAATCCATCAAATAGATCATCCAATTGCACTTAGATCATTTCGTTTAGTTCAAATAACATCATACATTGCATAATTTGAGTGAACCTAGCTAGATCGGTTGAGTAGGGTTTATCCCTCTCCTTTTAGGTGAAACATTCCTAGGAGTGCAAGAGTAGCCTACAAGCCCTACCCAAAAATCTATGGTTCATTTTGGTGAACCTGCATATTCAACATTATATCATTCTAATTTGCATTTCTATTTGCATCTTAGGACTTAATTGCCTTGTCATTTTGCATTGTTTTGAATCCTAGGGTTTCTCAAATTGCATTAGTGAAAGATTGATTTAGATTTCATTTTTGCATTGCATATCATTGAAAAAACTAAAAATCTGCATTTGCATCCTTCATTGGCATCTAAAAATCATTAGAATCACTTTAATTTTTCTGCAAAACATAAAAAAATCTCATAGTTAGACTCATTCGCCACCCTAGGTGAATCAGTCCACCTGCACATTTTATATTGCATTTTCAGGCATTTTTCTAGCAATTTCTTGCATTTTTGTTCTCTTTTATTAGTTCTTTGTTTCAGTTTGCAAAATTTTATTATTTGCATTTTGCACTCCTAGATTACCTTGCACTTACATTCACCCCATCTTTTGTGGTACTTGTATGAGTGTTTGGTGCCCCATTGATAATACTTAGTGAGTGTTCTAGACTCATGGCTTCATGTGATAGCACTTTTGTTGTGGACCTTGGGATCTCAAGAGCTCCTACTCCTAGTATGGACAATGGTGCATTAGGCATGGACAATACCACTTCTATACCCTCACCTTCCATTCAATGAATGTTGACACACAAAAAAATTCCATTCTTCAAGAAAAAGTCATTAGTATTCATGAGGATTTTGCACACTTACCACAAGACTATTCATGAATTTGACTGTGGAAAGATTATTCTTTAAACCAACACAGTAAGTACATTGCTTGAAAGAGGGGAAAAATGTAGACACGCAAAATATACATGCGTCTGATCTTGACTTACTAATTCCATATCATCCTTAATCATCCCTTTTATCATCATTTTCCCTCTTTAATTAAATAAATCAAGTTTATTTGATTAATCTCCTATGTCATTTCTTTAATTAAATAAATCAAATTTATTTAATTAATCTCCTAAAGTTCCTTCATTTAATTAAATAAATCTAATTATTTAATTAAATCTCTAAAGTTATTTATCTTCTCATTTAATTTAAATAAATCCAAATATTTAAGTTGAATGTCACAATCACCTAATCACCTCTTAAATTACTCAAATTATGATTAATCTAATCCTAATCACCCATCACATCCTCTAGCTTTTCCCACTTGCACAAATAACTCAATTTATTGATTTATTAATTCTCCATTTTCTCTCAACATGGCATAAAAAGAGAATATTCTCCAAGTTTGAATCTCCCCCCAATTTGATATGTACATCCAACAAAGCATTTAAGAGCTCTCACATGTTTCTTACATGTCTCTTGCACAAGTCAAACTTAGCATTTAACTCATCTTTTCATCAAATTCAAATTTCAAATCTCCCCCTCTTTGGCACATTGACCAAAATGTGCTCATTCATGAACCTCACATGTTGACAAGTGGCATCTTGTTATTGGTGGATCTTTAGTCCCACATCCTCCATGTTTGGCATTCTTTTATCCTTCTTGGCTATAAATAGAGAGTTTCTCTACTGTATTACTCCTCCACAACTCATCCAAGTTAGCATTTCATCTTGATCATCATCTCCACAATCTTAGTATCTTTGATATACACACATCATCTTGTATCATCAACATATCTAGAGCTTATCAAGGATTCAGAAAGGGCTTCTTTCCATAGAAGAACCAATCCACTATGAGATAAAGTTTGATTCATGTTGTTTATATTCTTATTTAGCTTTTCTTATTATTTCTATTTCTTATTTAGCATATCTAACATGATGTAATATTTCATAGGGATACTAGATTTGTTATGTTTTACTTGACTTCCATGACAATGCTTGTCAAAGTCTAACATTTTGTAGATTTAGCATCCAAATTATGGTGCTATAAAGAGGGCTATTGACAACCAACTGTTTCAAACTATTTATGTTTTCAATCTAAATTTGATTAGAATCACCGTTTTGTGAAAACGAACTCTTTCAAATCATTTTTCTTTTGAATATGAATATCATTTTGCATGAAGAATATTAAATAACATGAAATTTTCCCTTTCCTACCATTTGCATTCACTTGGAAATATTTTCATATGATTTTTTGGCATGTCCTTACATTTTCCATTTGCATTGGCTTGAAAACTTTCTTCTTGGCATTTATGGAGTAGCTTTGTATCTGCCAATTACATTACAAGAAAATTTTTTTACTCGCTATTTTTTTATACGCTAACCAATAGCATTAGCTTAGACCCTTGAGCAGCCCAGGTAGCTGATAACTATACTCCTACCATTCTTTTTTGATGAGCCTTCCATTAAATCTACTCGGTACTTACACTCGGTCATGTCTCTTAGAGTATCCAATTTGAACGTTACAGAAAATGTGCAAAGGATGCTTTGTTAAAAGAAAACTTGTTTAGATCATCAATGTTTTGATAATTCATGCAAAAATTCATTTCGGTTCAGTAGAAGGAGTGATGGGTTAAACAATTTTTTTAAGTTCACAACGGTTGCTCTTAACAAATGTTCTCTGTAATATTTCTTTTGACTAAGAAAATAGGTTTTGATATCATCATGCACATTTTCCATCTCATCTGCAATACCAATGCCAGTTGCAGAGGCCCACAATAGAAACAACTTCTCAAGAGAACTTATATTCTCTAATAGTGCTTTGCATTTGACTTACGCACCTGCCAAGGAAGGTACACTATTTTGAAAGCTATTGATATACCCCTTTATGCAATCTCCAGTTTTCTTTGTATCTTTATCGGGGGAGTGGAACTATATTGCCTTGTGCATTTCATTGATCACGACTATTTTGTGTTTTAAAAAAACCATGATCATTGAATGACGTTCTAAGTTCACATATACAACCCATGTGTACTTTACTCATTTTGGATTGAATTAACTACTACTGATGTTGCCACTGCTTCTACTATATTACTGACTAAAGTGCACAGTCATTGAATGGCATTCTAAGTTCACATAAATGCCCATAACTGTTGTTTACTCATTTTTTATATTAGGAATCATTTATTTCACAATGCATACTACATTTGATTGAGTTTTCTAAAAATAGTAAATCAATGCCATTCCAAACACATTGGTCACAACCATTCATTTTCTTTGCAATATATTTTTCTTGATATTCTGTAATTGCCAGCTTTAACTAGAAAAATGTATTTAAAACATCTAAGCAAAGCCTATTATACCCATGCTGAAAGGACGCAATGTGAGCTGTGAATCTCTTTGTTTCCATGGAAATAAATAAGGATGGAAATTTTCAAATGTAGGAGAAGAAGCGCAATCAAGTCTTCTCACCATTAGAATGTGTCTGTAAGATCTTTCATTTTCAAGAAGCATCTCTTTATGACAATAGATGGCGTACACTTAGTCATCTAATCAAGAGGCTTTTGGTGTTAATACTAATCACTAACAACAAAGAATGAGACATAATTAAGGTTGAACACTTGATGCGCTTTCCTTCAATTTTATGGTCTATAGCTCAGCAGTATTATCCAATTATGAAGGTAAGTTATGAATGCTTTGTCCTTAAATGCAACTTGTTTTTACTATTTTGTTGCATCTAATTTCTTTTTGTAGCTTCTTAGGCATTATTTGGCCAAGTGAACTCTCAACTCTGTCCTCAGGCTTTTAATGAGCTAATGCAAGGAATGGTTGACCATTCAACACTTCAAGGGCTCGATACCATAAAGTCACCACTTGCAAGTAGGCATCGACCCAGTTGGCACACATCCTCAATTCTCCCCATCTAAAATAATTGCATTCACTGTGTTGATTTAACTTTTAATGCTCTGATAATAACTTTTAATGCTCTGACACATATTTTTGACATTTTCTCCAACAATTGCTACCTCAAATGATAATTTAAAGCTAGATGTCTAGTCTTCCTTCGATCTAAGAGGCCACTACAATACATGAGTGCACTAATTAACACCATGCAATTCTTTTCTAACAAGGAATTTGTAGGACAACTCTTATAGTTTCAAATAAAGAATGTCTTGACATTTATTATTTTTATTGAGTTGTAATTGAATGGAACTCATGTGACTTGTCAATTCTTATTTATTTTCCTTCAAAAATTTGACATGTCTTGTGTATATTTTTATTGTTTTGCAATACATATATAACTTTTATTTATGATGTTCATAGGAAAAAGGTTAAGGTTGACATTGGAAGTGGACATCATACTTGAGAAAAAGCAAGCAAATTGGAGTTTGAAATTTGATCATTGAAGTTGAAATTGAAAAAGCATTTATAAATGCTTATTGTAAAAACTTGAAGCACCCATTTCCTGCTTTTGTTTTCTATTTTAGGCCAACTAAATCATTTTTTTTTTCTAAAGTTGGGCTAAAATTGAACCTTAGAAACTCATTAGCTTTTGGATTTGGTTAAAAAAAAATTGAACAAGCAACATCACACTTGATATTGGTGCTTTAAAAATAATTCATCTTTATTTGGGCTTAAAACGAATAAGTGTTTGAATAGTGTGATCTTGTCTTTGGTTCATTTTGAGTGTTTATCCTCTCCCCTTGCACTTCATGTGATCTGGCATTCAAGAGAAACACTCAAAATGCATTTTATTACTTTGAGTCACCTTTAAGAGAGGGCTTACTATGAGAAACACCTCGCAATAGGAAACTCATTGGAAAGCTCTTGCAAGCACGTTTCCCGATAGGCTATATCAAAGGGTGTGAAATCATGAGAAATTAGCACCAATATGTGCCAACAATAGACTACACCTAATCCCATGCCTTAAGTGGAATGAGAATGGTTGAAGAGCCTTAAGTAGCCAAGCAGGTGAGTGTTGGTTCTGGTGTTCATGGTTTGTTGTCATTAAGAACCTTGTTTATAGTAACCAACTAGTCCATCCAACGAGTTTATCAAAGTGGTGCATTGGAACTTAGATTCCAAGAAGTTACTTCCCATGTCCGATTTTGGTTAAAATATAGAGGTTAAGACTTCATTTCTAACATGCCTTTATATTTTTTCCTTGGTTGCATGTAAAATCATCTCTTCTACTACAAAGGGCATGAGGCAAGCCCACCAAGAAAAACATACCAATTGAGCTAGGATGTTATATTGCTTGTGAGTCAATTTGAAAACACAGTGCTTGGATCCAAAACATTGAGACAAACATTAAACAAATCATTCAAATTTCAAACCCTTTAGGAGAAGCAAATATCCTTGAATGAATTTGCATGCCCTTGCTTGTCCTTTGGATTCATATCCTTAGAGGTTTCTAGGCATTTGGATTTCATCTCAATTTGCTCCTACTAAAGTCAACATTAGGAAACTATGCTCTTGAAACCTTGATTTTCACATAATGGACCTTGTGGAATGAAAATGGAATTGAGACATAGACATTCAGTTTGAAAACTAAGCAAGAAGTTTTTTTGTGGTAAAAGCAAGTCATTAACCAAGATTAACTCAAATTGAACCCCACACATGTTCTTGTTTATATTTTTATCATCTTTTGAGAAAACATAGGTCTTTTGGTTTGAACTACTCTTAGATAAAAGCATGTTCTTCAATATCTTGGTATAGTAAAAACAATCTCTTAGGATCAAAATCAAAACTCTTATCCTATCCCAAACATCAAATCAAAATCACCTCATAAACAATTCTTGGAAATATTGAAAAAATCCCTCATGCTAAACTTTCGGCAAATCATTTGAACCAAATCAAAATCATTTCATTTGATTAGATGTGTGTAGATGAATCCTTCTCCACATATTTATTCAAATTATTTATCCTTGTGAGCAAGTCTATCCCTTTATAACATCCAACATCTTGTGGTTTATGAGTTCACTATCCAAAATCCAAAATCAAATCAAATCAAAATCATCTTGTTTGGTTAGTTGTGTCTAGATGAATCCTTCTTTACACATTTAGTCAAATTAGCATCTTGTGGAAAAATTTACTCTAGGACAACATCCAACCTCTTAGATTTTATGAGTTCACTATCCAAATCAAATCAAACCAATCTCAAATCAAATAAAAACATCAATCCAAGTCCTAAAGTTTAGTATCCTCTTCAAGGTTTCCTAAGAGTTCCAATCATTCACCAATCATCCATCTTTCATATCTCATCACTATCCTTTTGATCCTTAAAATCTTAGAATTTCTTTTTTGTACCTAGAGTTTGGATCAAGCCAAAGAATTAGAGGTTCATCTCCCACATTCTTGAAAATTGACCCTCATTTTATGGTCCAAACTATACACCTCAACACAAGAAAAACATGGAATATAAACTTGCTCCATACATCATGAGTAATCCAAATCAACTAAACTTTCAAACCCTTACAATGCTGATTGATTATCAACACTCGCATTTATACAATCTGTACATATGATCATTATCTCCCATAAACCTCAATGGTACAACAAATGTGATTAGGCCCAGTAAAAAGTTTGGAACACCATTCCCAATAGTAGATTTAAATCCAAGTCCAAAACTACAAATCTATCAACCAAACACTCAATGCATGAGCCTTCCTCAAAACAACATCATCCCACCACATCCATACATGCCTAATGTGAATAAACCAAGTACAAGTTTTCCAAACATGAACATTTCAAATCCACACTTGGTAAACTTTGGGATGGATATGTTCACAAATCATACGAATTTTGTTCAAAGTCCAAACAAGATGTTAACGAATCCAAGTCAAGGTAACACCATGCAAAATCAAGGCTACCTAAATCAAGGCAATGTGATTCCCAATCACAACAATGTTAAATTTCAACCTATCATGCCAAATCTAAGAATCAACCCAAGTTAGAACATTGTCCAAAATCAATTTGTCGATGATCCCATAGAAACACCACAAGTATGCATTCCAAATCTGCTTGAACAAAAACCAAATTTCAACTACATCAAGGGTGTCAAGATCAAAATCAAGACCAAGTTTCGCTAGACCAAATTGATTAACTTGAAAAAATAACTAAATCCTTGAAACAAGAGACATTTTTACTCCAAAATAAATACACTCTTCCATTGGTTGAACCATGTCATTAGAGTGTTGAGTTATATCCACAAACACATCAAGAACAATTTCTCCAATGTCAAGAGGTTGGAAATCAAGATCAACAACATGAACAAAAAATGCAATCACCACGTCTCCAAAATCAATCACCACAAGTACAAATCTCACAAGGTAACAAATGAAAATAAACACCACTTGGGAAACCAATTGAATCAGTCATGCAACAATTGGTTCAAGAAAATCTCATCAAACTCCCTGTTTATGTGAACTACCAAGAACCAAAAATAAAACCGCCAGGGTATAACAAGAAGCACCTTTGTGATTATAATAGAATAAAGGGACACACAACATCAGATGTGTTCAACTCAAAAAACTCATCCAAGACCTAATTCATCAAAAGATAATCACTATTGGGGACAATGATAGCATTGACAATCTCTCCACCATAAATATAGAGAACAAGGGTTAAGATCAATCCATCACTAAGAACCTTGAAGCTATTTCTACTTCATCCAATGATCAAATCAACACTTATCAAGAGTCACTTTTCAATCATGATCAAAATCCACCAACAATACCCAACAATGATCCAAACTTGACCCTATGGTTGAAGACATTGATAATATCTCTGCCACAATTGATGAAAACAATGTTCAAAATATCTCCATTAATGAGCACATTGAATATATTTCTACCCCATCCGATGATCAACTCACCATACATCAAGAGCCACTTTTTAGTGATCGATTTCAAGGAATGTTAGGATTATTTGATCCTATTGACATAATCCATGACCCATCAACCAATCATCATGTTGAAAATGTCTCTACAACACCTAATGAGTTAGAGAACATATCTCAAGAATTTATTCCAAAGCATGATCAACATCTTTCACCAAGGTCTAGCAATGGTCCTTTCTAAGACATGTTGACATCCTTTGACCTCATGGTTACAAATACTGAAGGGATCCTCAACTCAACATTTTACCTAAGTCCACCCAAAGATCAAGAGGATATTGATCCACTTCCCATTCCTATTAAAGATATCCAAGAACCCTTTGTAAGCAATCCATCCTTTGAAATTGACCCATGTTGGGAACTTGATCCAAAGCATGTTGAAAGAAATTTCAAAGTCAATCAAGATCAAGAATTTGTATCTCCAAGATACTGCAATGATCTAATGGACACTCTCCTATCTATACAAGATGTCGCAAATGATGATCATATCCACATAGCACATACTCCCCCATCTACCCATGACATGATTTCTTTGGATGGACACATAAATGATCTTCATTCAAAACAAGATTCCTTTACTCTTGATATTATTACACAAAAAGAGCAAGTTATTAATTCCTATAGTCAAACTAAATTATCAACAATAGGATCAGATATATCCCAAATTCAAACTAAGGACATCATGTATGAAGATACCCAATATTATCCACTCAAGGAAATAGGTCAAATAGAACAAGATATTCTAGAGTTAGCAGAGCAACAAACTGAAATAATGTCATCTATAGTGGTCATTTATTAGAGAGTGCTTATTGAACAAGACATCTCAAAATAGGCAAAATCAAAGAACAAAGGTGCTACTACCACCATACTGGGGGAAACTATGTCTCAAGAAAACATCAACATAGGGAGCATGATGAATCCTTATCATGAAACCGATGTCAATACTATGACTATCCACATCATGCATCTTCATCCACCCATCACCCCATCCAAAAATTGGGACCAACATCAAAAGAAATATTTGAATCAAAGTATGAAGAACATTATGAAAGAAAAAGAAGTTTGAAAGCATAATGGACAAATCAAATTCAAGTGGATACCAAAGAAAAATTATCCCTATCAAACTCCATTAGTCAAAGAAACTATGGGGAAAAATAAAGAAGGGAAGAGTATCCATCAAAGATGTCTGCGCAAGCAAAAGCAATCTTCTCAAGCAAACTACAAATTATATCAAGTTGTTGGTTCTAATTCCATGCACACTTTTGTATCCACCCATCATTGCTCATCTTCTCAAGTTTGGAGGGTCAAAGGTTCCAAGCTATCAACCAATCCATCTTCTATTCCTAAAAACACTCCATCCATGCCTCCACGCATAATATCCAATTCTCACATTCACCATGTATTGGCAACAACCCTTCATCATAAGGATTCAAAAGGCACTTTATTGTAAGGTGTGCACAAAGACAAAGTTAACTCCAGTATTGACAAAGCAGATCTAGAATCTCAAAAGTTGCATTCAAGTGCACGTATCTTAGCAAAACAAATTCTTCAGGTAGAATACCGATGGAACATTATGACAGAAGCATCTACATCGATAGCACCAAGTGGGTTTAGCATGAGCTTAAAATCTTTTAGAAAAACCAAAAAATAAAAAAATCATCCTCTAGTGAAAGCTGGATAGGCGGTGCTTTGGATAGGTACCATGATGAAAACCTAGCAAATAGGAATCATATGTAGAATCGAGCATCTACATGTGCCACTTCAGGTGAAAGAATCTCATCCCATCCATAATAAATCCAACATTCCATCCACCTTATCCATAATAAATCCATTCAGCCATGAACCAATGATCCAATCCATTTTCATCCATCTGCTTTCATAGTCCAAGTTGTCTTGATCTTGACAAAATTTTGGGGCACACTTTACACTTTCTTATGGTAAACATCTTGACATGGGTCATTTTTTCATTGATCCTATCCTATCCAACATTATCTAACCATGAAACATTATACAATGAAGCATTCCTCCATTCAAACACCTTATCTTATTGCAAGATAATCCTTGGCATCCTTTGCATGCTTACCATACCCATCCATCCATACACCAATACAAGCATCCATCCATGGAATTCCATACATTTCTAGAAATTGGGGGCAGATATTTACATCTTTCTTCAGGAATAAATCTTGATCTATATCCTCCAACTTATGTGGTGATCCAAACATTGGAAAATGTAGAATCAAATTGGTTAAGTATTTGACAGAAAAAATCCAAATCACTAGCCCATGGCATATTTTGACTAGTAGATATTCCTTATCAAGCTTCATCTTTCATCTTTCATCAATCCAAACAATCACTATTAGTTGCATCTAAGTTGCACTTCAAACATCACATCAAATCATTCGAACAACTTTTGTTCCAAATCAAGCTTCAAGATCATGATCAATCAAATCCAATAAAAAAATCATCATCTTGGGATATCCTTCCTAATCCTTGTGTTGCTTAACACTATCCTTGCATTGTTGTGTATCCTCAACAATGATATCATCATCAATCCATCAATCCGATCAATCAACCTTAGCTTGGTTTTCAAATAAAATCTCAAAATAGAGCATTGATATCATCACACATATCCAAAACATCCAAAATCACATCAAAATCCAAAAACATTCATAAAATCTCAGAAAACCCCAAAACATTTGAAAATTTGAAAATCAAAACATTTGAAAATATTGAAAATACAAAAAAAAACCTCAAAACATTCCAAAAACTCTAAAAACATCCAAATATTTGAAAAAACATTCATCCATCTCATCTCGCTTTCACTCGAAATAATGAATCATCCATAATAAACTGATCATCACTTTCATCCTTTGGCAGCATAAATAGAAACAAGTACAACAATGAGCAAAAACAAACTTCAAATGCAAAATCAAAATTGAGACAACAAACCTTTAAATGCAAAATCAAACTCTTGATCATTCACAAACATGTCAATCAACCTTATATCAATAGCCTTTTCAAATTCAACCTATCATCTTGCCACCATCCACTAACATGTCCTAGGATGTATCCTTCCTACAATGGGAATTATCTATTGGAAAAACACTTTGGATAAACAAAACGACGTGCCACCATCCACTAACATGTCCTAGGATGTATCCTTCCTATAATGGGTATTATCTATTGGAAATCGTTTCAATTCTTATCCTAAGCAAAACAAATCCCTTTGGCTAGAGGTATGAAGAACATTGACTTGTTTGTGTACTTGACCTTTTCTTTTGATTTATCTTATTGCACTCATTCTAATGACCTCTCGATGATTTCTAATCAAAGTGATTTAGAGAGAAATTTTTGGGGCATCGATCATTATCCTTTTTTCTGTTGTGCTTGTTGGGCATTCTTGTAATATAACTTGGCAAATAATTGCTTTGTTAGGTACGTCCTAGCAAGGTTTCCATATGTCAAGTGTGAACAAGAATACTCCTATATGTTTGTCGAGTCAAATTCCATCGCACTAGGTACAATGCCATCCTAGTTCTTTATACCTTGATGCATCGTATCTATGTGTATTATTAAACATAAGGTAAGTAGCACTTTTAAAATCCCAATCCTTGATAAGCAAAACATCATCTATCATCATCATCATCTCTAATAAAGTCTCGTAGATCATGGACTTGTTGGATCCTCTTGTCTTCATCTCATTTATTCTTTCTTCTCTCTGCACTAAGATAACATCACCAGTGCATCCATCTTGCATCTACAAACCATTAGTATACATACATCTCATAGTAGTAGCATATCACATCATTCATCTCACATGCATTGCATAATCATCTAAGTTGTTTAGGATAATATAGATTTGTTATTCTAAGCATCTTAAAAACATTGCACTTGCATCATTATCATAATATAGATCTATTAGTCTAAGCATCTCATACAAATGAATAAAACATCCATTTCATAATCATATAGGCATCATCACATCATCCATGTCATCCATTTCACATGCATTGTATCATCATTTTAAGTTGATTAGAATAATATAGATTGGTTATTCTAAGCATCTTAAAATCATCTCATTTGCATCATCATCATAACCATCCATATGCCCATCTTGAACCTATTTGTTGCGACATCAACCCTCAAACCAAATACTTTCGCTCAATCTCTCAAGGGGGAAATGTACCAGTATACTTCTTTCCTCTAGGGTATCTAAAAAAAATAGAATTTTTTTAAATTTGACTGGGGCAAGATTATTCTTTGAAACAACACAACCAGTACATTGCTTCAAAGAGGGGAAAACTGTAGACATGTAAAACATACATGTGTCTGATCCTGACTCACTAATTCCATATCGTCCTTAATCATCCCTTTTATCATCATTTTCCCTCTTTAATTAAATAAATCTAGTTTATTTGATTAATCTCCTAAGTCATTTCTTTAATTAAATAAATCAGTTTTATTTAATTAATCTCCTAAAGTTCTTTCATTTAATGAAATAAATCCAAATATTTAATTAAATCTCCAATGTCATTTATCTTCTCATTTAATTTAAATAAATCAAAATATTTAAGTTGTCACAATCACCTAATCACCTCTTAAATTAATCAAATCATGATTAATCTAATCCTAATCACCCATCACATCCTCTAGCTTTTCCCACTTGCACAAATAAATCACTTTATTGATTTATTAATTCTCCATTTTCTCTCAACATGGCATAAAAAGAGAATATTCTCCAAGTTTGAATCTCCCCCCAATTTGACATGTACATCCAACAAAGCATTTAAGAGCTCTTACATGTCTCTTACATGTCTCTTGCACAAGTCAAACTTAGCATTTAACTCATCTTTTCATCAAATTCAAATTTCAAATCCCCCCTCTTTGGCACATTGACAAAAATGTGCTCATTCCTCAACCTCTCACATGTTGACAAGTGGCATCTTTTCATTGGTGCATCTTTAGTCCCACATCCTCCATGTTTGGCATTCTTTTATCCTTTTTGGTTATAAATAGAGAGTTTCTCTATTGCATTACTCCTCCACAACTCATCCAAGTTAGTATTTCATCTTGATCATCATCTCCACAATCTTAGTATCTTTAATATACACACATCATCTTGTATCATCAACATATCTGGAGCTTATCAAGGATTCAGAAAGGACTTCTTTCCATAGAAGCACCAATCCAGTATGAGATAAAGTTTTATTCATGTTGTTTATATGCTTATTTAGCTTTTCTTATTATTTTTATTTATTATTTAGCATATCTAACATGATGTAATATTTCACAGGGATACTGGATTTGTTATGTTTTACTTGACTTCCATGAAAATGCTTGTCAAAGTATAACATTTTGTAGATTTAGCATCCACACAATTAATTGTTAAGGTTTACAATAAATGTTCTTCTTCTAATTCCCAATTAGAAAACATAGTTGCAAGCCAAGGAGGACCTCACATTCCTCCCCCTTCAACCATCACATCAATACCCACTTATACCACTCCTTAGGTTACAATAGCTCTACAACAAGTTAGTCATGTGGCTCCTTCTTTCACAATTCCAACTAGCATTCCTAGTTCTATTATGGCATCGCAAATCCCTTCTACCACCTTCACCACTCTTAGTGTTCCTTTCACTTCCCCTAACATTACATACACTCCATAACCATTTTGTCTTCCACCTCAAACCACTTACTTGGACCCCATCATTACACATCTCCTTAGTACTGTTTCATCCATGCAAAAACAAATTCCCACCATTAGCCAAGGTCAAAATGCTTCACCCACATATCATGTTCATAGTAGCCCCTTATCCTTAGAAATCTTATGCACCCCGATGCCACAAGGGATTGAAATTCCTAGGTTTGAGAAATTTGGAGGTAAAAGAGACCCTATTAATCATGTCAATGCTTATACAGCTTGATGTAGTGATTTTTTCCTTAATGATAAACTCTTAGCCAAAAAAATTCATAGGACCCTAAAAGATACTGCATTAGAGTGGTTTTCAAACCTACCTAATCATTCCATTAGATCATTCAATGAACTTGTAGATGCCTTTATAAGTCACTTCCAAGTTTATATGACCCCTAAAAAGACAACGATTGATTTAATGCACTATACAAAAAATACCAATGAAAAAGTAATTCACTTCATTTCGCGTTATCAGTTGTTGTATGCTCAAGTTGATGTCACAATTCCCGATTCACATTTGTAGAAGATCTTTATCAAAAAATTTCACACAAACATTCAGGATAAGTTAACTATGATGAAATTTTATTCATTTATGCATTTATGCACAACACTATGTGAATATCATAGCTTGGTTCCAAGTCGTGATTCCAAGTCCACTTCTAATCAAGCTGAGAAATCGAAGCAAAACAATTAAAACAATGCGCAAAAATTTAGAAAACCAAATAGAGGCTTCTTATAGTTCAATCAACCTCCTCAACCACAAACCCAACCTGTTCAAAGTCCAGTGGCAGCTGTAATTAAAGTAGTAGTTCCATGTACCTATGGGGACCTAAAGAGACAATTTACTCCCTTACCTGATACTCTCCATAATACAATGAACCAATTACTCCATCAATAAATGATCATCTTGCCTACTATCAAACCACTTGATTCCATCAAACCCTTACCACCCACATTTAAACCAATTCTCATTGCCATTTTCATCACCAAAATGGTCATGACACTGAACAATGTAAGGATCTCAAACACTTAGTTGAAGACCTCATTGATTCAGGTTGTTTGTCCATTGTGGATGTCAATGATCAAGGTAATAAATTTGTTGCACCCCCTAACAAGAATTTACAAATTTTCACCAACCCCATGCCTAAACACAATATTTATTTTTTCAAGGTTAGTGAACCTTCAAACACTAATGTAATGAATGTTGATACAAATAATGAACAACATGATATAACTCCAAATGTGACCCAAGTTAATCCTATGGATGAACTTGTAGGTGTGATATACATTATCCCTCATAAGGTCCCAACCAACAAATCTCTTGATATCACTTTTTCTTCTATAGATATGATTTAAAAACTTCCTAATGGTCCTCTTTACATAGTTGGCAGAATCTATGATAAGCCCACCAATGGGATATTAATAGATCCCACTTATGGTGAGAATGTTATCACGGAATAGTTTTTAGTATTACATGAGTTGTATCAAGATGACTATAATAAACCAACCGCAAGGATTAAAACTCATACTGAGTTGTGTGCCCTACGATTGGATCGTACTCCCCTTACAAATAGAACCCAAAACTTTGGAGGTAATATTTTCAATTATTCCACAATTGGATCAATTTCATCTGCGGCTGGGTCATCCTTGGCTCCCTTGATGAAAGCGGTCCCTTAGTTGTTCACAAATGTTTGAAGTTTCCACATGGAAATGAAATATTTACCATACACCATAGTGGCTTTAATCCATTGTCCTCTAAAGGTAATTTTTCCTTAAAAGCCTTTTGGCCTGAACCTATAGAACCCATCACACCTCATAAAAATTTCTTTTTTTATAGCCTATCAAAAGTTCAAAGCCAAACGAATAGTCGAGTTGTCTCTTCGTAACATGTCCCCATCCACTTCCACTCCTCCTATTCTACATGAAACCATGCTTCAGACTGAGTCTGACATTGAACAAACAATACAGCCTCATGAACACCCAACTATAGACACTTCCCCTCCATCATTTAAATGGAAACGAAAAAATGAAACCAACCCTATCATGCCTCCCTGCATTAAACAAGTGTATAAAGCTAAAGAGAAAGTGATTGACCCATCTTCTTCGGTTTCTTTCATTCTTCACCCTCAAGAAGAAAAGGAACCTATGATGGATCAACCCGCTCTTACACCTTAACAAATTCAAAATAAAATTAAACACAACCACAGTGCTAGGGAATGTAGGCGTCATCGTCGTCTCCTTGCTTGTTAGTCTCAAATGGAAGAAAATAAGGAAAACCAACCTCTGCCCTTGAAAGAAGAAATAGACAATCACCTTTTAACCATGACCTGCCATAAGATAGTACAATCCAACCCTCACAAGAAAATGAACAAATACAATAACCACAACTTTTGATACATCCTTCCTTGGAAATCACCCTTTGTCCTCCCATCAGAATCAATCTTGATGATGATGATGATGAGATCGCAAAAATAGATGAAGAACTGCATAACAATCTAAACTCTTTATTTTCATCTACCATGAGCTTAAATGATAAATATTCTCAACCAAGTGAGGAACCTGGTACATCTCCTAGTTCAACACTTGCAATTCTTCCTTTGGACAATCAAGCACCCGTGCAATACACTGAGCATGATTGGGAGGCAGATGACTTGTTAGATGGTTGACTTGCATACCCCTTGCTACCCTTTTGAATTTTTCCTTTATTTCCTTTGCAATTGTATGTGCATATTGTGTTCCCCCGTATCGTGTGTTTGATGTTCTCTGTCTTTGTACACTTCCTCTATTCTTCTATCTATCATACATTCTACAATTTCTTTTTCACTTTTTTTTTCTCCCTTTGGGGATGACGCAGCATTGAGATGCCCTATGTATCTTCCATGTTGACCCAATCAACTCTTTCCTTTACTTTGTCTTTTATTGTGTTCTCCTTTGGGGATGACACAGCACTGAGATGGCTCTATGTCTCTTCCATGTTGACCCAATCGGTCCCTTTCCTTTTTACTTTGTGGTATTTTCTTGTGTTTTTCCTTTTGGGGATTATTTAGCGTTGATACCACAATGTCTCTTCCATGTTGACACAAAACGAACATTATTTTTCTTTTGTTTTCGCTCTCTTTGTGTTATTCTTCTAGTTTTATGTGCTTTGGGAAATGATTATAGTTCCAAGCTCTTTAATCAAAAACATTGTAGCAATGAACATACTGACCCCAACCCAGAGATCCCTTATGTTTGGTGTGTTCTTTTCAGTTGGAAACTCCCCTTCTTTGTTTTATTTTTCATTTAAGAAGCATCCTTCCTCGAAAACATATGACTTGGGATAGGCTTTCTCGAGTTATCTCATGTGTTGTTTTTCCTTTTGTATTTTCTTCCTTCACTACTTTAAAGTACTTCGCTTAACGGTGAAAGAATTCCTCGTCAGTATACATTACCATAATTCATTTACATTCTTGGTTCTTAGTGTAGCCTTGTCATTTCATATGATGCTTTCGTCACTTTGTGGATGACATTGGGTTTGATGTCCTTCATAAGTGTGATCTCTCTTAGCATATTACATTCCTCTTAGTGGTCTAATGTGATGCACTACATCCCCTAAGTTGTGAATATATTGTTCTTTGATTGGTCCTCTCTTGGAGACATTAGACACAATGTCCCCTAAGTGACAAACCTCACATAAACTTAACAAGACTCCTTTTAAAATATTTTCTATTTTACACTTTTACATTTTTACATTTTACATTTTTCATTTTTGCCACCTTGCATAACGCAACTTGCATTCTTGTGGTACCTTTCTTTTTGTTCATAATTTCTAAGCATACAAATATTTTCTTGTCTCATGAAACACAAACTGACATTTTCCTTTGTGGTGCCTTGTTAAATTTATTAGGAGGTATAACTTTGATATGGTTGAGTTGGAAGCCCATTCAATGGCACGATTTTCCCCATAGCCACCTTTGTGTTTGTGAGTGCATACCAACTAGCTTATGTATCTTACCTTTTGGGCCTTCTCACCAGTGGACTACCATGAGTTTTGTCACCCTAGAGTGAGTATGCATTCTCTTTTTCAAACAAACAACTTTAATCCACAACTAGTTGGAGCAATGATCGAAGCTTCATCCAATTCCATTATTTCAACACTTGTGTGTTCCTTTGTTCTTATATTTAGTTTACCATGGGATCTTCATCTTCGGGGCTTGATCATCCCTCTTTATTCTTGTCATTCCATCTTGCAAACATAAGTGCATTTGAACCCTCCTCTCAATATGTATGGTTACTTTAGTGTGAGTTTGAAGCAAGTTCATCCTCTCACTAAAGTCGGGGCTAAATGCACCATAGAAAAATGGCCCCTTAGCATTTTCATGGTCTTTTAGGCCTTTCATCATGATGCTTGGTCTATTTTTCTTTGATATAATGTTGTAATGTGGCTTGAACATTCTCATTAGGTCTTTAAAATTCAAATTATGGCATCTTATGAAGGTGTTGTGAAGCGTTGTAAAACATTTCACATCTTTTCAAACTCTATTCATTACAAATACCTAAAACCACCTTTCATCA
>VDFB02098399.1:0-20950 GCA_007258455.2 Sequoia sempervirens | reverse complement strand
TCTTCCTCTCTTGCTATATCTTCATCTCTAACTTTATCTTCCTCTTTCTCTGTCTATCTATAGACATGTTTCTTTCTATTCATCCACCTCTCTCTCCCTCTCCCTCTTCCCAAACCTCTATATCTATATCTCTTTGACTCCCCATCTATCTCTTCATATTTTTTCCATCTATCCCTCTATCTCTATCTCTCTATATCCCCATATCTCTTCATCTCTCTACTTCTCTCTATATATCACTTCCTATCTCTATCTTATCTTTCTACCTCTCCCTCTCTCCCTCTATATATTTATCTCTTCTATCTCTATCTATCCCTCTCTTCTCTCTATTTGTATCTCTCCATGTCCTCTATATATCACTTTCCTTCTCCATTTACATCTCCATTTCTATCTATATCTTCCTCTTTATCTATATCTCCTTACGCCCAGGTCTCGCTCTCTCACTCTTCCCTCTTTTCTCTATCTATATCTCCTTAAACCCCATCTCTCTCTCACTCTTCCTTAATTTATATCTCCCTCTTTCTATCCCTATATCTTCCTCTCTCTCTATTGTAAACATACCATGCGCCAGTCGATAATGGAGCTTGATTATCTTCTTTATTTAGAGGTTTTCTTTCAGTTATGTTTGGATCCCTATAAGTGGATGTAAACATCATTTCTCCATTAAGACCTTTGATGCAAAAATATCGTTTGCTAAATGACCTACTAATTTACCTCATGTACTACACAAATGTATGCCAAAAATAGACCAAATTTTTCCTTGATTAACTTTCCACACCTCTTTGGTGTACCCATTGCACACCAATGTGTGATTGCTAGTGTTTATTTTTGAATAAAACCATGTTTATTGGATGAAATTTGTATATTTGAAATAGTTTCTCTTGTTTTTTCAAATGCGTAATGAGCAAATGAAGTATTTTTTATAAATAATTATGAAAATATAAAGGATACAATGTTGCGCTTTATGGGAAAATTTAAATGTTTAAAGCTGGAAAACATGCACATACAAAAAAATTATATTGTATTTTGATTTTAAGTCATTATGGAAAGTAAGATTGCAAGAAATAAATCTATAAGTTGTTATTAATTATAATTCAACCATTCTAAAGTGAATATACATTCAAATTTAAATGTTAAAGTTGGAAAACATGCACATAAGGAAAAATTATATTGTATATCAATTTATATATATAAATATGTAGAATAATTGTCTACGCATATACAAAATTGACATGTATACCAACTAAAAATATTTTTTACAAAATGTTGCATATGTCACCTCAAGCTCCGTATGCCATCTCAAAATCTATATGCAATGTGGATGTTCAATAACTACACATTAAATCCTAATAGTTCAATTGATCCTATGTCTCAGGCGAGTCCTAAAATTGTGGTGGATCATCAAAATCTAACCTCCTCATGCCACTTGGTGGATGCAAAATTGACTGCATAATAACAAGTCAAACCATATTTTAATTAGCTCAAGAGTAAATAAATTAGGTCAACCAAATAAAAACTTATCTACTTTAATATAAAATTTTCAAATTACTGTATTGTTACCATCTCTACTTTGCATTACATCCATTGTTGAAGTTGCTTGGTTAAGATCAATAGAAAATGGTAACATTCATTGTTGGGTGTTTTGTTGATTATCTAAAGCCACAATAACATGCACAATTAACACACCAACTAAGAAAAAAATATTTTAAAAATTAAAGAAAAAATTGATTGAAGTGTGTTTTATAATTTCTATACCATCTCCACTTTGCATTGTATCTATTGTTGTTTTTTGGTTAAGAGATCAATAGAAAAAGGTAACATATGTTCTCTATTGGTTTGTTGATCCTTTGAATCTGTAATGACATGCACATTTAACACATCAACATAGATAAAGGTTTCAAGTGTAAAATTGCATTACATAATGAATATAAACAATAGTAAATTTATTAAGTATAAAATTAATAAATACATTTAATAGTTAAAAATTTACCATCAATAAGTTGTATTTCATTTGTTATTGTTTGGTTTAGATCAATAGAGAAAGGTAATTGACGTTGTCGAGTACTTTCTTGATCATCCAAACCTACAATGACATATATTTAACATATGAAATAGAAACAAGAAGTATTATTATGCAAATTACTAAAATGCATATGAATAAATATACTCACTGTGTTGTTGCATGATAACAACTCTTTCTTCTTCTATTCTGATGCCTGAACGATTAATGACCTTTTTTTCTTTTTCTTTCTACATCCTGTAGAGGGGAATTGAAAATTTCCATACTCTTTCGTTGTTTCATTCAAGTCTTTAGAGATGACATTGTCTCTTTGATGAGTTGAACGACGTTTGCACATTTTACTTGGACTAAACCATGGTGATATTCGTCTCATAGATATGTTCTCTGAGCTAGGGATTGGTGTAAATTTGGAAGAGGATGGAAGAGGTGTATTGATATCTTTTCTCAACTTCTCAATACATTGACTAAATTTATTTATTTCATCTTTGCTAGTTGGTAAATTTTGGAGCAGATGATTTAAATAATCAATAGAATTTTGAAAGTTCTAGCCATCTGTAATACAAATATATATGATTAAATCTAAAAATATTTTTAAAATATCTTAATATTTCATTATAAAATATATACATTGAAATTTACATGTTCTCTGGTCTTCACCAATGACAATTCCAAACACATCTTGATCTTCTATTTGATGACAACCATCTATAATTGGATTAAGATTTAATTAATTTTGAGAACCATAAAAAATAAACTAATATTTAATTGTAACGACCATATTGACATTACCAATGGTATTATTTATGTGACTAAAACTCCCTCTGACATTGTCAACATCATCAAGCAATGGAGTAACACCATCTGCAATTTAATGAGATTAATTTAGTTAGTTTTGAGGAAAAATATAATAATCATTTAACCTATGAATATTAAACTTAAATTTCAAATAACCCTTACCAAAAACTTGATCTTGCTCATTATTTGTGTTTCTCTTTAGAAGATCTAAAATCTTTAACACATGTTTGCATGTTTTTCCCTTCTTTTCCCATTGACAGTCACACACATGCAAATCTGGTCCAAATTTTCTAAGAAAATACCATTTTGTTGGAACAGTTTGGCTTCTTATCTGGTATGTGTTAGGGAGGAGATCATATGGAAAGCAATCTATATCTGGTATTTTTTCTTACCTCTCTAATGTGGTTGTGTAATATCTTTCTTTTTTGAAGTTAGTCAAAAAACTTGATAATTGCAAATATCTTTTATTTTTATAGAATGGATCTACCCTATAAAGAAGTGTATGGATAAGCCAATCCATTCTTCTCATGCATCTCTTTGAATGATCACTTAAATAGTGACTCTTGATGTGACAGTGGTATGACTCAATGGAAGCGTTGGTTTCTTGATTTGCATGAGGGAAAGTTCTATAGTTTTTTGCCCACATCTCTATACAAACAATCATAAACTTCATCTTAGTATAAATAAAAATAGGTTAAATGATGTAAATGCATAAAAAACCATAATGAATAATTTAATGAGCTTACCAATACGAGTCTCATCATGACACCAAGTTTTTTGAAAGTAATCAATAAATTTCTTCTCCTCTTTGAATTCCTCCATGAAATTTTTTATTAGATGAGTAGTGATTTCTTCATCATCACTCATTGCATACATTATCTCACCTAATATATCAAACATATTAATTCCAACATCCTTATTATTGACATACCTGGATTATAAAACATAATATCAAGCTATGAGGTTATACATGTAATGTTCGGTTATTCCACATATTTTAATTAAAGATTGACTTACCTATATACATTCTTCAACCATGCCCTACGTACATGCCAAATTCATAAAAGTACTCAACAATCAAAGGACAATCTACATGTCACATTATATAAGTTCATAAGTAGTGCAATCTAAAAATAATAATTGTTACATTATAAAATCTCATAAGTAGCATTTTAAAAAAATTAAAAAAATATTAAGGCCAATAAAAACTTGATTGCTTCAATCTCAGCACTAGCATCGTCTATCATAAATGCATTGGAATTCCAATCTTCTTTGCATTGTTTCCCTCTTTTACAAATTTATGTCAACTATTCATTTATATCCTCAACTTTATTTCTTGAGGTTATGGCCCATGCAATAGGTATACCAGCCTCTTGTTCATCAAATACAAGCAAGGTATATAACTCGTACTACACATGAATAAACCATTGATAAATTATTATATGTTTAGTATTAAGATTCATAAATACAATTAACTTTTTTTTACTTACACCATATTTATTCGTTGAAAATGTGGAATCCATTGCAATGATTGAGTTATGTGAATGTTTCACCATCATTTATCGCATCCATGGTGTTTGGATTCCTATGGTAAATGGAATATTTTCCACATTATTTGGTCTTTTATAGTAAAATAAGTTATCTTTCTCCTCTGCATGCCACATGCTTACACTTTTTGTGTCATCTTCATTCTTTTGGGATTGAAGTGACCGTACTCTTTTCCATGCATTCAAAACATCTTTCCTCAACAAACATGTGTCCCTCTTATTCATCAAATGAGTCAAACCATGGTCTAAATAATGTTGTTCGCATATTGTGTCAATCCCCACCCCCATTAGCAATAAGGATTCAATATACAATTTACATTCATTTGACAACCTTGGTGCAACACTGCTTCTTGGATCACTAGAAGGGTCATCTTTTCCATGGCAAAATTCACCATTTTTATCACAATGACTAAAATCATTATATGTAATGATCACAACATTTGGTCTACCATACATAACCTTAACAAGAAAGTGGGCTTGACAACCCCTTTTTGGGACAAACCTTCATTTCCTTTCCATGGTTTGAGGTTTGTTTCATTTATCATCAGGGCCAAAAGCACACCAATAACTGTTTACACATGTACAAAATATATATTAATTGATATAACAACTAGAAACTATAATTTCTTACATGCATAATTATTATATTGAATCTAAGCAAACCTTGAGTACATCATGGTTGTATGGTCGCTAGGTTCTATCAAGTTGGGATCTCGATGCACTTTGCATATAAAATTTGTCTCTGTACTATCTAATAAGCCTTCCCCTTTAACAAACTGAGGGAGTCTCTGAAGAGGGATTGCAACACATGTCTATCTCACCATTTTCATCTCCAATAGGTGTCCATTCAAGGTCAACACTTGAGAAATGATTTCCCTGATTGGGAATGTCTTGCACACCTAAATGAAGGAGTGATTCCCGCTTTGTTGGCTTGCCCATTCTGAATAATGTTAAAATATGGTTAGTGGACCTTTATCTTGTTCAAATATGTCGAAACAACTACATTATTTTTCTTATCATTCTATGGTATACTTCTTTTACCTTAGTGTTTACACCTTAGTTTGACTTTTTGGCCACAGGTGATAGCAAGAGCAAACCTCAAACCATGGAAAGGAAATGAAGGTTTGTCCCAAAAAGGGGTTGTCAAGCCCACTCTCTTGTTAAGGTTATGTATGGTAGACCAAATGTTGCGATCATTACATATAATGATTTCAGTCATTGTGATAAAAAAGGTGAATTTTTCCATGGAAAAGATGACCCTTATGGTGATCCAAGAAGCAGTGTTGCACCAAGGTTGTCAAATGAATGTAAATCGTATATTGAATCCTTATTGCTAATGGGGGTGGGGATTGACACAATATGCGAACAACATTATTTAGACCATGGTTTGACTCATTTGATGAATAAGAGGGACACATGTTTGTTGAGGAAAGATGTTTTGAATGCATGGAAAAGAGTACGGTCGCTTCAATCCCAAAAGAATGAAGATGATGCAAAAAGTGTAAGCATGTGGCATGCAGAGGAGAAAGATAACTTCTTTTACTATAAAAGACCAAATAATGTGGAAAATATTCCATTTACCATAGGAATCCAAACACCATGGATGCGAGAAATGATGGTGAAACATTCACATAACTCAATCATTGCAATGGATTCCACATTTTCAACAAATAAATATGGTGTAAGTAAAACAATGTTAATTGTATTTATGAATCTTAATTTGAAATCATTAATTTATTCTACTAAACATATAATAATTTATCAATGGTTTATTGATGTGTAGTACCAATTATATACCTTGCTTGTATTTGATGAACAATAGGCTAGTATACCTGTTGCATGGGCCATAACCTCAAGAAATAAAGTTGAGGATATAAATGAATGGTTGACAAAAATTTGTAAAAGAGGGAAACAATGCAAAGAAGATTGGAATGTCAATGCATTTATGACAGATGACACTAGTGTTGAGATTGAAGCAATCAAGTTTTTACTGGCCTTAATATTTTATTTAATTTTTTTAAAATGCTACTTATGAGATTTTATAATGTAACAATTATTATTTTTAGATTGCATTACTTATGAACTTTTATAATGTGACATGTAGATTGTCCTTTGATTGTCGAGTACTTTTATGTATTTGGCATGTACGTAGGGCATGGTTGAAGAATGTATACAGGTAAGTCAATCTTTAATTAAAATATGTGGAATAACCGAACATTACATGTATAACCTCATAGCTTGATATTATGTTTTATAATCTAGGTATGTCAATAATAAGGATGTTGGAATTAATATGTTTGATATATTAGGTGAGATAATGTATGCAATGAGTGATGACGAAGAAATCACTACTCACCTAATAAAAAATTTTATGGAGGAATTCAAAGAGGAGAAGAAATTTATTGATTACTTTCAAAAAACATGGTGTCATGATGAGACTCATATTGGTAAGCTCATTAAATTATTCATTATGGTTTTTTATGCATTTACATCATTTAACCTATTTTTATTTATACTAAGATAAAGTTTATGATTGTTTGTATAGAGATGTGAGCAAAAAACTATAGAAATTTCCCTCATGCAAATTAAGAAACCAATGCTTCCATTGAGTCATACCACTGTCACATCAAGAGTCACTATTTAAGTGATCGTTCAAAGAGATGCACGAGAAGAATGGATTGGCTTATCCATACACTTCTTCATAGGGTAGAGCCATTCTATAAAAATAAAAGATATTTGCAATTATCAGGGTTTTTGACTAACTTCAAAAAAGAAAGATATTACATAACCGCATTAGAGAGGTAAAAAAAATACCAGATATAGATTGCTTTCCATATGATCTCCTCCCTAACACATACCAGATAAGAAGCCAAACAGTTCCAACAAAATGGTATTTTGTTAGAAAATTTGGACCAGATTTGCATGTGTGTGATTGTCAGTGGGCAAAGAAGGGAAACACGTGCAAACATGTGTTAAAGATTTTAGATCTTCTAAAGAGAAACACAAATAATGAGCAAGATCAAGTTTCTGGTAAGGGTTATTTGAAATTTAAGTTTAATATTCATAGGTTAAATGATTATTATATTTTTCCTCAAAACTAACTAAATTAATCTCATTAAATTACAGATGGTGTTACTCCATTGCTTGATGATGCTGACAATGTCAGAGGGAGTTTTTGTCATGAAATTAATACCATCGGTAATGTCGATATGGTCGTTACAATTAAATATTAGTTTATTTTTTATGGTTCTCAAAATTAATTAAATCTTAAACCAATTATAGATGGTTGTAATCAAGTGGAAGATCAAGATGTGTTTGGGGTTGTCATTGGTGAAGACCAGAGAACAGGTACATTTCAATTTATATATTTTATAATGAAACATTAAGATATTTTAAAAATATTTTCAAATTTAATCATATATATTTGTATTACAGATGGCTGGAACTTTCAAAATTCTATTGATTATTTAAATCATCTGCTCCAAAATTTACCAACTAGCGAAGATGAAAGAAATAAATTTAGTCAATGTATTGAGAGGTTGAGAAAAGATATCAATACATCTTTTCCATCCTCTTCCAAATTCACACCAATCCCTGGCATAGAGAACATGTCGATGAGACGAATATCACCATGGTTTAGTCCAAGCAAAATGTGCAAACGTCGTTCAACTCATCAAAGAGACAATGTCATCTCCAAAGACTTGAATGAAACAGCTAAAGAGTATGGAAATTTTCAATTCCCCTCTATTGGATGTAGAAAGAAAAAGAAAAAAAAGGTCATTAATCGCTCAGGCATCGCAATAGAAGAAGAAAGAGTTATCATCCAACAACCCAGTGAGTATATTTATTCATATGCATTTTAGTAATTTGCATAATAATACTTCTTGTTTCTATTTCATATGTTAAATATATGTCATTGTAGGTTTGGATGATCAAGAAAGTACTCAACGGCGTCGATTACCTTTCTCTATTGATCTAAACCAAACAATAATAAATGAAATACAAGTTATAGATGGTATTTTTTAACTATCAAATGTATTTATTAATTTTATACTTAATAAATTTACTATTGTTTATATTCATTATGTAATGCAATTTTACACTTGAAAACTTTATCTATGTTGATGTGTTAAATGTGCATGTCATTACAGATTCAGAGGATCAACAAAACAATAAAGAACATATGTTACCTTTTTCTATTCATCTTAACCAAACAAAAATAGATACAATGCAAAGTGGAGATGGTATAGAAATTATAGAACACACTTCAATCAATTTTATGTCTTTAATTTTTAAAATTATTTTTTCTTAGTTGACGTGTTAATTGTGCATGTTATTGTGGCTTTAGATAATCAACATAACACCCAACAATGCATGTTACCATTTTCTATTGATCTTAACCAAACAGCTTCAACAATGGATGTAATGCAAAGTAGAGATGGTAACAATACAATAATTTGAAAATTTTAAATTATAGTAGATAAGTTTTTATTTGGTTGGCCTAATTTATTTACTCTTGAGCATTAAAATATGGTTTGACTTGTTATTGTGCAGTCAATTTTGCATCCACCAAGTGGCATGAGGAGGTTAGATTTTGATGATCCACCACAAGTTTAGGACTCGCTTGAGACATATGATCAATTGAACTATTAAGATTTAATGTGTAGTTATTGAACATCCACATTGCATATAGATTTTGAGATGGCATATGGAGCTTGAGATGACATATGCAACATTTTGTAAAAAATATTTTGAGTTGGTATAAATGCCAATTTTGTATATGTGTAGAGAATTATTCTACAATTTTATAAATAAAAACGGATATGCACGATAACTTTTTCCTGCACAGTTTTTCAGCTTTCAACATTTAAAATTGAATGTGTTATTCACTTTTAGAATGGTTGAATTATAATTGACAACTCATAGATTTATTTCTGCACCCACTTTCCCCATGTGATGACCCAAAAACCAACATATTACCATATTTTTCCATACGTGGCTGTTTTTCCAGCTAAACATTTAACCCTGAATGGATATTCATTTTATTTTCCATAAAGCACAACATTGTATCCTTTATATTTTCATAATTATTTTTAAAATACTTATTTCATTACTCATTTGGAAGTCACTAATTTATCGTTTCATATGCAAATTTCAATGTTTTTACTATCCGTAATAACATCTATAACTCCACATTGGTGTAATGGCACACCAAAGAAAGTGGAAAGTTAATCAAGGAAAATTTTGGTTCATTTTGGCACAATATCATAGTACATGAGGTCAATTAGTAGTCATTTAGAAAACTATATTTGTGCAACAAATGCCTGAATTGAGAAATTAATGTTTTAGCATCCACTTGTATCCTGCTAACCTAAACAAGACCTACAAATGAAGACAATCGGGTCTAATATCGACTGGCACATGGTATGTTTACAACAGAGAGAGAGGAAGATATAGGGATAGAAAGAGGGAGATATAAAATAAGGAAGAGTGAGAGAGATAGAGAGGGGGTGGGTTTAAGGAGATATAGATAGAGAAAAGAGGGAAGAGTGAGAGAGCAAGACTTGGGGGTAAGGATATATAGATAAGGAGGAAGATATAGATAGAAACAGAGATGTAAATGTAGAAGAACGAGAGTGATATGTAGAGGACATGGAGAGATACAAATAGAGAGAAGAGAGGGATAGATAGAGATAGAAGAGATAAATATATAAAGGGAGCGAAGGAGAGAGGAAGAGGTAAAAAGATAAAGATAGAGATAGGAAGTGATAAATAGAGATAAGTAGAGAGAGGAAGAGATATAGGGATATAGAGAGATAGATAATGAGATAGAGATAGAGGGATAGATGGAAAAAATATGAAGAGGTGGATGGGGAGAAAAAGAGATATAGAGATAGAGGTTTGGGAAGAGGGAGAGGGAGAGAGATATGGATGAATAGAAAGAGACACGTCTAGAGATAGACAGAGAGAGAGAGGAAGATAAAGTTAGAGATGAAGATATAGCAAGAGAGGAAGAGGGAGACAAATAGATAGAAGTAGAGGGAGAGATAAAGATAGAGAAAGATAGAGAGGGAGAGATAGAGAGATATAGATATATAGAGGAAGAGGGAAAGGGAGAGAGAGAGATATGGAGGAAGAGATAGAGGGGGAGACAAAGAGATATAGAGGAAGAGGAAGAGGGAGAGATATAAAGATATATACATGGTGAGATAGAGTGATAGACAAAGAGATGTAGTGATATATAGAGAGAGGAACAAAGAGATAGAGAAATGATGAGAAGTAGAGATAGAAAAATAGAGACGGAGAGAGGGAGAGAGAGAAAAAAGGGGAGATAGTGATATATGAGGAGATAAAGAGAGAGAAAGATATATGGGAAGATAAATGAAGGGAGAGGTAGAGATAGAGAGATGGATAGGGGAAAGGAAGGGAGAGATGGGGAGATATAAAGAGAGGGGGAGATAGAGAGAGGTAGGGAGAGAAAGGGAGAGAGACAAGTAGAGGAGGGGGGAGATAGGTAGAGGAGGGAAAGGTAGAAGAGGGGAGAGAGGGAGAGGGGAGAGAGGAAAAGATAGAGGGAAGAAAAGTAGAGAGATATAAAAAGAGGGAGTAATAGGGAGATGGAGAGAGAGGGAAATATATGGATACAAATTAGGAGAGATAAAGAGATATGTATATAGAGATAGTAGGAGAGATGGAGTGAATAAGAGAGTGAGAGAGAGAGGAGATGTAAACAAAGAGGAAGATAGAGATAGAAATGGACATGTAAATGGAGAAGAAGATATAGATAAAGAGAAAGAGATAGAAATGGAGATGTAAATGGAGGAGAAGATGGATATGTAGAGGACATGGAGAGATACAAATAGAGAGAGGATAAATAGAGAGAAGAGACAGATAGATAGAGATAGAAGAGATACATATGTAGAGTGAGAGACGGAGAGGTATAGGGATAGCGAGATAGATAGATAATGAGATAGAGATAGACGGATAGATGGAAAAAATATGAAGAGGTGGATGGAGAGTCAAAGAGATATAGATATAGAGGTCTAGGAAGAGGGAGAGGGAGAGAGAGATGGATGAATAGAGAGAGACATGTCTAGAGATAGAGGGATAGAGAGGAAGATAAAATTATAGATGGAGATATAGCAAGAGAGGAAGAGGGAGACAAATAGATAGAGGTAGAGGGAGAGATAAAGATAGAGAAAGATAGAGAGATAGAGAGATAGAAGGGGGAGAGATAGAGAGATAAAGAGGGAGAGGGAGAGAGATAGAGAGATAAAGATAGTGATAGGGAGAGAGAAACATAGTGTGTGTGAGTGAAAGACATATGGAGATAGAGTAATAGAGGTTTTAGAGGTGAATTATCATATACTTAATCAAATGACATGTTATGTTGATTCGTAAGTGCTTTATTTGATCTATTAAGATTACTTGCATTAGGGAAATATAGCATTTTCTTTGAAAGGAATATAGAAGTTATTTACATGTTGTTTTATGCAGTGCTTGTAATTACTCCATAATAGGAGGAATTTTCTATCATTGGTATTATATACCAAGAATGATGAAATAGGATTAGCTTATTTAAGAAAGTGTCTTACTACTCCTATTGCCCCTATACAGGAAGTAGCTATTGTTGATCTGTTCATAGATAGTTAGATTATGTGTATAGTGTGAGATATGTCAATGTCATGAAGTGACTTGGAACTATTAGCTAACTATGCTAGGAAACCCTGTGACGACAAGGTTTGAAACCACTGCACACCACCCTCACACTCAGTGAATATACTTGCATCTCATCAACCAAATTAATCCTAATAAAACCTTGCATGCATGAGCCAAGTCACCAACCAATCATTTTAGCCACACAAAAACAGATGAATGCCTATTTCCAAAAGCCTGGCAACTAATCAACAACCAATAACCCAAAAATAAAATTAAGAAAAAGTGAAGTTTCACACAACCCATGCCAATAATCCAAGAAGAGTGAATTTAAACATAGAATAAAGCTATATGCATACCATAGGTTTGTATGGAGACACTAACATCAAAAGAAAGCAGAAACAGGTACAAAATGAACACACTTCTCATTTTAAAATCACAAGCAAAATAAGTCATGCCATGCATATTTTTTTCCAAGTTAAAAATTCAACCTTTACTGAAAAAGTTAGACTTTTAGGTTGGGTTTTCCTATGTTATTCATATTTTTCTATTGTTTTTTGGGTTATAGGTTCATGACTAACACACATGGATCTTTGGGTCCCTCTCAAATATCTATTGTTATGTTTAAAGACACCTTAATCAAGGAAGCTAAATCCTAGAGAAAGAAGTAAGAAGTCAATGAGATTTAAGCATGAGATAAATTCTAAAGAAAGAAATAAGAAATCAATGACCATGGTTATGTTATCTCCTTTGAATAAAAGCATATAAATATGAAATTTATATAAAAAATAATAATTTAATATTAAATCTAATATTCATAATTCATAATTAAACAAAATTCCATAATTAAATATTTAGTTTTATTATATTTATTAAAAATCTAATACTCAAAGTTCATTCAATACTTAATTACACAATTAAAAAATTTATTTTATAATTTTTATTTATTTATTATCAATATAGAATTGTTTATTCAATCAAAACCTAAACCTTAACCTTTGTATATAGATAGATATAGAGATATAGCGTGAAAGTAAAACTACTTATATAAGAGATACAAGCGTTATATGTATTATACATTATATATCAAAGCGTATTTGTTTAAATAAAGACACCTTAATCAAACTTACATGGGACTTTTGTGGAACCCTAAATCATTAATTCTGCGAAAAGGCAATTTCAATATACATTTTTTATCTTCACCTCGAGACAAAATTCCGATCATCCTTAAGTAAGACGCAACTTTCGTACTAGTTGAGTTGCAATCAAGTGGGCCCGTTCTCTGGATTGACAGCTAGTCCCTTGTATTCTTTCTTCTTCTGATTTTTCTTCACTATATACATACATCGTTGAAGGTTGTGCGTTGACGTGACTTGATCTGCCCTCTTTCTGACATCCCCTGCGGAATTGAATTGCCTAGGTCGTGCATTGCACTTTCATGCTCCATCTCTTTGTCTGACTGACAGAACTAGAGCAGGTCGTGGGTCTCTGTACTTGATGCAGGATGGGCATAACATACAGCCCATGGGATGGACATCAGATTTTGTAGGCTGGGTAGCCAGCTCCGTCAAATTTTATTTTGCTTTTTTAAGAGAAGCCAATCCACGTGTGCAGAAATAAATCCGTTACAATTGGTGACTCCTTTCTTAGAGCAATCATCTCAAGCGAAACAATGAATGTATTAATTTCAAATTTTATGCATTCCCACCCTCTTAACTCCTAAAACTTGTCACACAATAATGGTCTAACTTATTAGCTCTTCTATTAAAGGGAGGTTATTATGAGTACAATAAAAAATTATCAAAAATAACTTTAATCTTCACTTCGCATAATTTAAATCATGACAAATATGTAGAAGTTATTTTAATTATGTGAAGTGAAAATTAAAGTTATTTTAATGTTTTCTTTTTTTTCTTTATCAATTAGAAATCATGGCAAAAATGTACAAGTTAAAATATAACAAACTATTATATTTTCAATTATTTGCATATATCATTGATATTTGTTTTCCTCTTGATTTGTGCTCCACAAATTGTGCATAAAAGAAAGAGTCTAATGTGTTTATATGAAAGAAGCCAACACATTTAATGAATAAGCATTGCAAGGGCAATTGTCTATGATATCTAGACTCTACTTGCTTGCTTAATTGCATGAGTTGTCTATTGAAGGTTTTGATATTTGCAATGGATGAATTCCTCCATAAAAAATTTTATTAGGTGAGTCTCATCATGACACCATACGAGTCTCCATGATGAGAAGAAATTTATTGATTACTTTCTAAATTTATTAGGAATTCAATAAATTATTTATTGATTAGGAATTCAAAAAGTAATTTTTATTAGGAATTCAAAGAGGAGAAGAAATTTATTGATTACTTTCAAAAAACATGGTGTCATGATGAGACTCGTATTGGTAAGCTCATTAAATTATTCATTATGGTTTTTTATGCATTTACATCATTTAACCTATTTTTATTTATACTAAGATAAAGTTTATGATTGTTTGTATAGAGATGTGGGCAAAAAACTATAGAACTTTCCCTCATGCAAATCAAGAAACCAATGCTTCCATTGAGTCATACCACTGTCACATCAAGAGTCACTATTTAAGTGATCATTCAAAGAGATGCACGAGAAGAATGGATTGGCTTATCCATACACTTCTTCATAGGGTAGAGCCATTCTATAAAAATAAAAGATATTTGCAATTATCAGGGTTTTTGACTAACTTCAAAAAAGAAAGATATTACATAACCGCATTAGGGAGGTCAAAAAATATACCAGATATAGATTGTTTTCCATATGATCTCCTCCCTAACACATACCAGATAAGAATCCAAACAGTTCCAACAAAATGGTATTTTGTAAGAAAATTTGGACCAGATTTGCATGTGTGTGATTGTCAGTGGGCAAAGAAGGGAAACACGTGCAAACATGTGTTAAAGATTTTAGATCTTCTAAAGAGAAACACAAATAATGTGCAAGATCAAGTTTCTGGTAAGGGTTATTTGAAATTTAAATTTAATATTCATAGGTTAAATGATTATTATATTTTTCCTCAAAACTAACTAAATTAATCTCATTAAATTACAGATGGTGTTACTCCATTGCTTGATGATGCTGACAATGTCAGAGGGAGTTTTAGTCACGAAATTAATACCATCGGTAATGTCGATATGGTCGTTACAATTAAATATTAGTTTATTTTTTATGGTTCTCAAAATTAATTAAATCTTAAACCAATTATAGATGGTTGTAATCAAGTAGAAGATCAAGATGTGTTTGGGGTTGTCATTGGTGAAGACCAGAGAACAGGTACATTTCAATTTATATATTTTATAATGAAACATTAAGATATTTTAAAAATATTTTCAAATTTAATCATATATATTTGTATTACAGATGGCTGGAACTTTCAAAATTCTATTGATTATTTAAATCATCTGCTCCAAAATTTACCAGCTAGCGAAGATGAAAGAAATAAATTTAGTCAATGTATTGAGAGGTTGAGAAAAGATATCAATACATCTTTTCCATCCTCTTCCAAATTCACACCAATCCCTGGCATAGAGAACATGTCGATGAGACGAATATCACCATGGTTTAGTCCAAGCAAAATGTGCAAACGTCGTTCAACTCATCAAAGAGACAATGTCATCTCCAAAGACTTGAATGAAACAGCTAAAGAGTATGGAAATTTTCAATTCCCCTCTATTGGATGTAGAAAGAAAAAGAAAAAAAAGGTCATTAATCGCTTAGGCATCGCAATAGAAGAAGAAAGAGTTATCATCCAACAACCCAATGAGTATATTTATTCATATGCATTTTAGTAATTTGCATAATAATACTTCTTGTTTCTATTTCATATGTTAAATATATGTCATTGTAGGTTTGGATGATCAAGAAAGTACTCAACGGCGTCGATTACCTTTCTCTATTGATCTAAACCAAACAATAATAAATGAAATACAAGTTATAGATGGTATTTTTTAACTATCAAATGTATTTATTAATTTTATACTTAATAAATTTACTATTGTTTATATTCATTATGTAATGCAATTTTACACTTGAAAACTTTATCTATGTTGATGTGTTAAATGTGCATGTCATTACAGATTTAGAGGATCAACAAAACAATAAAGTACATATGTTACCTTTTTCTATTGATCTTAACCGAACAACAATAGATACAATGCAAAGTGGAGATGGTATAGAAATTATAGTACACACTTCAATCAATTTTATGTCTTTAATTTTTAAAATATTTTTTCTTAGTTGATGTGTTAATTGTGGCTTTAGATAATCAACATAACACCCAACAATGCATGTTACCATTTTCTATTGATCTTAACCAAACAGCTTCAACAATGGATGTAATGCAAAGTAGAGATGGTAACAATACAGTAATTTGAAAATTTTTAATTATAGTAGATAAGTTTTTATTTGGTTGGCCTAATTTATTTACTCTTGAACATTAAAATATGGTTTGACTTGTTATTGTGTAGTCAATTTTGCATCCACCAAGTGGCATGAGGAGGTTAGATTTTGGTGATCCACCACAAGTTTAGGACTCGCCTGAGACGTATGATCAATTGAACTATTAGGATTTAATGTGTAGTTATTGAACATCCACATTGCATATATATTTTGAGATGACATATGGAGTGTGAGATGACATATGCAACATTTTGTAAAAAATATTTTGAGTTGGTATAAATGCCAATTTTGTACATGCATAGACAATTATTCTACATATTTATATATAAATCGATATACAATATAATTTTTCCTTATGTGCATATTTTTTAGCTTTCAACATTTAAATTTGAATGTATATTCACTTTAGAATGGTTGAATTATAATTAATAACAACTTATAGATTTATTTCTTGCAATCTTACTTTCCATGATGACTAAAAATCAATATACAATATAATTTTTTCGTATGTGCATGTTTTCCAACTTTAAACATTTAAATTTGAATGCATATTCACTTTATATTTTCCCATAAAGCACAACATTGTATCCTTTATATTTTCATAATTATTTTTTAAAAATACTTCATTTCCTCATTACTCATTTGAAAAAACAATAGAAGTGACTATTTCAAATATACAAATTTCATCCAATAAACATGGTTTTATCCAAAAATAAACACTAGCAATCACACATTGGTGTGCAATGGGTACACCAAAGAGGTGTGGAAAGTTAATCAAGGAAAATTTTGGTCTATTTTTGGCATACATTTGTGTAGTACATGAGGTCAATTAGTAGGTCATTTAGAAAAATTATATTTGTGCAACAAATGTCTTAATGGAGAAATGATGTTTACATCCACTTATAGGGATCCAAACATAACTGAAACAAAACCTATAAATAAAGAAGATAATCAAGCTCCATTACTGACTGGCACATGGTATGTTTACAATAGAGAGGGGAAGATATAGGGATAGAAAGAGGGAGAGATAAAATAAGGAAGAGTGAGAGAGAGAGGGGGGGTTTAAGGAGATATAGATAGAGAAAAGAGGGAAGAGTGAGAGAGCAAGACTTGGGGGTAAGGATATATAGATAAAGAGGAAGATATAGATAGAAATGGAGATGTAAATGCAGAAGAATGAGAGTGATATGTAGAGGACATGGAGAGATACAAATAGAGAGAAGAGAGGGATAGATAGAGATAGAAGAGATAAATATATAGAGGGAGAGAAGGAGAGAGGGAGAGGTAGAAAGATAAAGATAGAGATAGGAAGTGATAAATAGAGATAAGTAGAGAGAGGAAGAGATATGGGGATATAGAGAGATAGATAATGAGATAGAGATAGAGGGATAGATGGAAAAAATATGAAGAGGTAGATGGGGAGTCAAAGAGATATAGAGATAGAGGTTTGGGAAGAGGGAGAGGGAGAGAGAGAGATGGATGAATAGAAAGAGACACGTCTAGAGATAGACAAAGAGAGAGGAAGATAAAGTTAGAGATGAAGATATAGCAAGAGAGGAAGAGGGAGACAAATAGATAGAAGTAGAGGGAGAGATAAAGATAGAGAAAGATAGAGAGGGAGAGATAGAGAGATATAGATATATAGAGGAAGATGGAAAGGGAGAGAGAGAGATATGGAGGAAGAGAGAGAGGGGAGACAAAGAGATATAGAGGAAGAGGAAGAGGGAGAGATATAAAGATATATACATGGTGAGATAGAGTGATAGACAAAGAGATGTAGTGATATATAGAGAGAGGAACAAAGAGATAGAGAAATAATGATAAGTAGAGATAGAAAAATAGAGATGGAGAGAGGGAGAGAGAGAGAGAAAAAAGGGGAGATAGTGATATATAAGGAGATAAAGAGAGAGAAAGATATATGGGAAGATAAATGAAGGGAGAGGTAGAGATAGAGTGATGGATAGTGGAAAGGAAGGGAGAGATGGGGAGATATAAAGAGAGGGGGAGATAGAGAGAGGCAGGGAGAGAAAGGGAGAGAGACAAGTAAAGGAGGGGGAGAGATAGGTAGAGGAGGGCAAGGTAGAAGAGGGGAGAGAGGGAGAGGGGAGAGAGGAAAAGATAGAGGGAAGAAAAGTAGAGAGATATAAAAAGAGGGAGTAATAGGGAGATGGAGAGAGAGGGAAATATATGGATACAAATAAGGAGAGATAAAGAGATATGTATATAGAGATAGTAGGAGAGATGGAGTGAATGAGAGAGTGAGAGAGAGAGGAGATGTAAACAAAGAGGAAGATAGAGATAGAAATGGAGATGTAAATGGAGAAGGAGGAGATATAGATAAAGAGAAAGAGATAGAAATGGAGATGTAAATGGAGGAGAAGATGGATATGCAGAGGACATGGAGAGATACAAATAGAGAGAGGATAAATAGAGAGAAGAGACAGATAAATAGAGATAGAAGAGATACACATGTAGAGTGAGAGACAGAGAGGTATAGGGATAGCGAGATAGATAGATAATGAGATAGAGATAGAGGCATAGATGGAAAAAATATGAAGAGGTGGATGGAGAGTCAAAGAGATATAGATATAGAGGTCTAGGAAGAGGGAGAGGGAGAGAGAGAGATGGATGAATAGAGAGAGACATGTCTAGAGATAGAGGGAGAGAGAGGAAGATAAAATTATAGATGGAGATATAGCAAGAGAGGAAGAGGGAGACAAATAGATAGAGGTAGAGGGAGAGATAAAGATAGAGAAAGATAGAGAGATAGAGAGATAAAAGGGGGAGAGATAGAGAGATAAAGAGGGAGAGGGAGAGAGATAAAGAGATAAAGATAGTGATAGGGAGAGAGAAACATAGTGTGTGAGTGAAAGACATATGGAGATAGAGTAATAGAGGTTTTAGAGGTGAATTATCATTTATTTAATCAAATGACATGTTATGTTGATTCGTAAGTGCTTTATTTGATCTATTACGATTACTTGCATTAGGGAAATATATCATTTTCTTTGAAGGGAATATAGAAGTTATTTACATGTTGTTTTATGAAGTGCTTGTAATTACTCCATAATAGGAGGAATTTTCTATCATTGGTATTATCTACCAGGAATGATGAAATAGGATTAGCTTATTTAAGAAAGTGTCTTACTACTCCTATTGCCCCTATACAGGAAGTAGCTATTGTTGATCTGTTCATAGATAGTTAGATTATGTGTATAGTGTGAGATATGTCAATGTCATGAAGTGACTTGGAACTATTATCTAACTATGCTAGGAAACCTTGGGGATGATAAGGTTTAAACTTAATTGAAAAAAAATGGTACACTACCCTTTATAATTTGGGGACATAATTTGCATCTTTAATTAACTAAATTAATCTCATTAAAAACTCTTGTATAAAATAGAGAAGGAAAAGCCACAACTAATCATTTTAGCCATTACAAAAATAGATGGACACGCTTATTTAAAGTTTTGGAAAATTCATCAATAACTACATCCTAAAAATAAAATTAAGAAAAAAAGTGAAGTTTCACATAAATCTATGCTAATAATCCAAGAAGAGGGAATTTAAATATAGAATAGTTTATATGTATACCATAGGTTTGTATGTGTAGCCACTAACACTAAAGAAAGGAGAAAAATGAAGAAATGAACATAATTTTCATTTTTAAATTACAAGTAAATAAGTCAAGTGTTTATGTATATTTTTTCCAAGTTAAAATTCAACCTTGCATTGAAAAAAGTTAGATTTTTAGGTTGGGTTTTCCTATTTTATTCATATTTTTCTATTGTTTTTTGGGTTATAGGTTCATGACTAACACACATGGATCTTTGGGTCCCTCTCAAATATCTATTGTTATGTTTAAAGACACCTTAATCAAGGAAGCTAAATCCTAGAGAAAGAAGTAAGAAGTCAATGAGATTTAAGCATGAGATAAATCCTAAAGAAAGAAGTAAGAAGTCAATGACCATGGTTATGTTATCTCCTTTGAATAAAAGCATATAAATATGAAATTTATAAAAAAAAAAAAATTAATATTAAATCTAATACTCATAATTCATAATTAAACAAAATTCCATACTTAAATATTTAGTTTTATTATATTTATTAAAAATCAAATACTCAAAGTTCATTCAATACCTAATTACACAATTAAAAAATTTATTTTATAATTTTTATTTATTTATTATCAATATAGAATTGTTTATTCAATCAAAACCTAAACCTTAACCTTTGTATATAGATAGATATAGATATATAGCGTGAAAGTAAAACTAATTATATAAGAGATACAAGCGATATATGTATTATACATTATATATCAAAGCGTATTTGTTTAAATAAAGACACCTTAATCAAACTTATATGGGACTTTTTGTGGAACCCTAAATCATTAATTCTGCGAAAAGGTAATTTCAATATACATTTTTTATCTTCACCTCGAGACAAAATTCCGATCATCCTTATGTAAGACGCAACTTTCGTACTAGTTGAG
>VDFB02098398.1:0-17619 GCA_007258455.2 Sequoia sempervirens | reverse complement strand
TGTTCACAAATCACCTCCTTGCTGTTTAGAATAAAATTCCAAATAGCCGAGCCCCTCTAGGGTTTAGCTATTGTGAGGATTCTTTCAGGCTCTTGAGAGTCAAGATATTTGGCTCGAATAATTTTGCTCCACTGAGCATCTGGGCATTTAAATATTCTCCAAATGAGTTTAGCCCCCAATGCTCTGTTTTGGAACTTTAAATCCTTGACACTTGTGCCTCCTGATTCCTTGGATTTAGTAACAGTCTCCCAAGCTAGCAATGGGAGGCGCTTTCTCTCTTGTGAACCATCCCACAACAATTTGTGTTGAATCCCCTCAAGCTGCCTTAATGTTTTGTTTGAGGCTTCTAGACACGATAACATATATATTGGTATGGCCGCCAGAACAGATTTCACCATTGTGAGACGTCCTGCCAAAGACAACCAACGCCCCTTCCAATTGTCGATTCTAGAATTGCATTTGTTTAACATGTCTTCCCAGTGACAAAATTTAGGTTGCCCTCCTAGCAACAGAATACCCAGGTATTTTGAAGGCAACTGCCCAATGTTAAACTCCAGAATTGTTGAGATTCTGAGTTCTAATCTTTTTGGAGTGTTGAAAAAGTAAATGCTGAATTTTTCATTATTAACTTGTTGGCCTGCTTGGAAGTAGTACTTCTGCAAAACAACCTTCATTGCTTGAGCTTCTGCAACTGTAGAAACACCATGGAGGATGGTGTCGTCAACAAAGAGCTGATGAGTTATCTTAGATAGAGCGTTGGCCACTTTTATGCCACGCTAGTTACCCTGTGCCTTCAACTTCAGAATTTGGAGACTAAGGGCTTCAGCCATTAAAATATAAAGGAAGGGGGAGATCGGATCCCCCTGCCGGAGGCCTTTTGCACCAGAGAAGAAACCGCAAGGTGAGCCGTTTATTAGCACCGAGTACCTTGGAGAAGAAATACAACTGAAAACCTAGCCTAACCAATCTTCATAGAAACCAAATTTCTTAAGCACTGCCATTAGAAAATGCCAGCGGACCCTATCATATGCTTTACTCATGTCTAATTTGAACACCATGGCTTTGATTTTGGACTGTTTGAGGGTGTGGGCTACCTCATGAGCGACCACTATACCATCCGAAATGATCCTTTCGGGGACAAACCCACTTTGTTCAATTGAAATGAGACTTGGAAGAAGACGCTTCAAGCGATTAGCCATTACCTTTGAAATGATCTTATAAATTGTATTGCAGAGGGCAATGGGCCTATAATCAGCAAAGGAGTCACTGTTCACCCGCTTGGGGATTAAAGCAATATTTGTGTTGTTAAGGTCCTCGAGGATTGTCTTTTTTTTCCTTGATTCCTCCACCACACCAAGAATTTCCGACCCCATGAACTCCCAACACACTTGGTAGAATAAGGCATTGAAGCCATCCGGGCCAGGTGCTTTATCCAGCTGCATTTGAAAGAGCACTATCTTCACCTCCTCCAAGCTAATTCTTCCATAGAGCATTTCATTGTCTTCTCTTGTGACTAAAGGCACTATATCTTCCACCATATCTATATGTAGAGGCTTTGCTTCATTTATGCCACCCAGAAGCGAGGAGAAAAAATCCACTCCAGCCTTTTGAATTTCTTCATCTTTTGTTAACAAGCCACCTGTTCCATCTGCAATTTGCTGAATGCGATTCCAACTTCTTTTAACTTTTGTCGAGTTATGAAAAAACTTGGTATTTAAATCTCCTTCAACCAGCCAAGAGTCCCTCGACTTCGACCTCCTGATAAATTTCTTCACGTTGAAGAAGCTCACTATACTCAGCCATTAAAAGCTTTTCCTTTTCAAATTCTATATTTGACATACCACGATGGAGGATGACATCCCCCAACGCTGCCAATTCTTCTTCTACCCGAACCTTTTCCAAAAAGATGTTTTTGAAAGTGGATTTATTCCATTCACGAAGCTTGACCTTCGTTCTCCGCAATTTTTTTTGAAAAATAAACATCTTTGAGCCAACAATCTTGAGAGGTTCTGTCCACCATTGTCTCAGGAGAACTAGAAGATTGTCAGAGCGTAGCCACATTTTTTCGAATTTAAATTGACTCCTTGGTGGTTTTGATTCTTCATTGATCATGAGAATAATTGGAAAGTGATCTGATATGGAAATTGGCCAGATGGTTGCCTTTGGTAGCAAGTTTCCCTGCAGCCAATCTTCAGACACTAGATATCTATCAAGTCTTTCGGCAATGTTAGTGAAATCTTTCCTTCTATTATTCCACGTAAAGATGCCATTTGAAGTCTTGATATCAATGAGTTTGTTACCTTCTATGAACTTCAAAAAATCCTTTTGAGGTTGTAATATTTTTCTAGATCCACCCAATTTTTCTTTTAGATCCATAATTGCATTAAAATCACCGCCTACCACTACTTTTGAATTGCCCAAATTATTTGAGATGAGATTCCATAATAGTACTTTTTCCTCGGTTTTTATTGGACCATAAATGTTGTGAACTTCATATGCTATTTGAGATTGTAAGTTTCTTACCTCCACTTTCATCCAATGAGAATTTGAGTTCTTTAGAGAAACCTTGAATCTATCTGGACACCAGAGAACCCCAAGCCCACTTGAAGCACCGGTTGCTTCAACAAATAGACCTTCCCAGTTTCTGCAGAATTTGATGAAAGACTGAGGCTCATCACTTGCAAGTTTCGTTTCCTGAATGAGAATAATATCTGGATACTGGCATACCAACTAGCGTTTTACCAGTCGCCTTTTGTTAGGGGCATTTATGCCCCTAACATTCCACGTGAGGAGCCTCATCGCACCCCAAGGGAGGCTTTTCTCCCTTGGACCGAGTCATGTAGGACTTTAATGATGGTTGATCACCTTTCAGAGCTTCTTCCTCATGCTTTTGCTTTAGATATTTTCTTCCTACCTTGGAGGTAGAGGCCTTCTTTACCGTCTACTTTATGCTTCTCTTGTCAGTTAAAATCAGGGCTTCTTTGTCCTCCCTCCCAGATACAGAGTTTTTAGAGGCTGCATTTGTGTGCCATTCAAGTAATTTTAAGGGAGAGGAGTTGTCCTCATTAGAGGAACCAATTTCACCTTCTTCCTTGTAAATATTATCCTCATGAACACTATCCACTAACAGCTCAATAGGGACAATCTGCCAATTTTTGACATGCTCTAAGGCTTGTAAGCTATGTTGAGCCATTGCACTGGAATCCCTCTAACCAACCATTTGTTGTGAATCATTAGATGCTAACTTTTGTTTATGCTGCCAAACTACTCTAATATATTGGGGGAAGCATTTTCACTTATCTACATTATGATTTCTACGCCTACATTTTGTGCAAAAGAATTTGGGAAACTCAATCTCAATATCCTGTGCCCAAGATTTCGTTCCATATTCAATAATTATTGAATTCAGAATTTCTTTTATTGAGAGAAGTAAGATTCTGGCGTAGATCAGAGACTCTCCTTCATGCAAATCAATTTCGAGGATATTTCCCAACGAGTTGCCAATTTTCAAAATGCAACCTTCCGACCAATATTCGAAAGGCAGGTTATAAAGGCATAACCATAACAGATCGATTCTTGGGCGGTAGTCCAGTGGGTTGAAATTTCTTTCCCACTTCTGAAGGAAAAGATAGAAGGACCCATTTTTCCAGATTAAATTGTTCATAATATGATCTCTTTCGAGTTCGCTTTTGAAAACAGCCACAAAAAAGCCTCTAGGAAGGAAGTTTAAGATTGGATCTGAATTCCAATTTTGCAATACCCAATCACCAATCTCTTTTCTTGCAAACCGTTTGCCCAAAAACCTACCAATAACTGACCTCTGCTCAAGATATTTGACATCTTTTTCCACGTAGTCAGAGACATCAACCAATATTTTTTGAGAAGATTCCTTCACGAGCATATTTTTACAGTTAAAATGATCCTCCATTTTATCAGCCTCTCCCTCGCCACCCTGAGACGCAGGTTCCCCACTCTGCTCCGCCATCAATTTTTTATAATTCTATCAAATAGAAATTATTGTTACACAATTTTTTTTTGTTCTCTATGTGTCATTCTTCTTTCCCTGTGAGTATTTAGGGAATGATGATGTTTTCAAGCTCTATAATCACATTGTAGAAAAGATATACTAACCCCAAATCCATCGATCTCTTATGTGTTTGGGATTTCATTTTGGGGGAAAATCCTTTCTTTTTCATGATGTAGCTTCATTTGGAAACATGTGACTTGGCATAGGGATTTCTGAATAAGCTCTCATGTCTTCTTTATTGTTTAGCATTGATTATTTGCTACTTTAAAGTAAATTTCTCACAACAATGGTGCGAGAAATTTCTTTAAAGTGGGAGCATACATTGGAATTATTATTTTTGAAAATTTTGACATTCCTTATGTTTCATTGTGTGATTTTATTTCTTCTCTTGATGCTTCTTTTTCTTGGTGGTGTCATTGGGTTTGATGTCCTCTAAGAGCATGATATTTCTTGGTATACGACCTTACTCTTAGTGGTGATGTTATGTGTTGCATGCCATAAGGTTTTGATTCTTTTGTCCTTGAATTTTCCTCTCTTGGAGACATTAGGCATGATGTTTCATAAGAGGATACCTTACATTAATTACAAGATCCTTTTGAACAAACCTTTATTTATATTTTGTTCATAAGTGTTTAGCATAATACAACTTTTTAACCTTGTGAAGCTCAAAGTTTTTATTTTGTTTTGTGGTGCCCTATTTGAGTTATCAGGGGAATAGCTTTGGTATGGTTAGTATAGTGAGAGCCTATAGACCTAGCAAGCATTTCCCATAAAGCCACTTTTTGGGGGCTCACCTAGTGGACAACCTAATCTTCCATTAGCCTAGAGTGAGCGTGCATTGTTGTTTGCATAGTGGACATTGAGTTCCACTTGTGAACATTTTTGGAAAAATAGTTGAGACATGTTCCACATCGTGTTGGACAGTTAAGACTTGATCCACCCTTTCCTTTTAGAAAAACAACTAAGGCATGTTCCACATCATGTTGGATAGTCGAGGATTGATCCACCTTTTTTATTTTTACTTTTCTTTCTAGTCTTTGATGTTATATGATTGAGTATCTTTGTCACTGCTACATACATATGTTTTGAATGTCTACTTTAGTGTTATTTTTATGCAAGGTCATTGTCTCACTAAAGTGGGGGCTAAATGTAGTGTAGAAAAATATATCCCTTTTACATTTTCACACTTAGTTTGAAATTAATATTAAAATGGACTTAATTATGCCTTAATTTAGATTTGTAATATGTATTTTATGTATTCACATTAAGTTTAGGGCCCTATTAATTAAAATGAACTTAATTGTGCCTTATTTTGGTGTTGTAAAGTGTACCTCTTTACACTTTTACACTTACTTAGGGCTCCTTTAATTAATTGAGCTTAATTTTCCTTAATTTTCCCCTTTAATTCAAATCTAAGCCTATTTTATCACATTTTCCGAAGAGGAAAACCGACATTCATTAATTCCTTAATATAACACTTCTCATTGAACAATTTGTGTCCTAGGTTAGGGACCTAGGACCCATTCACCCATTGGAAAAAAGGTCCTCCCTTAGATCTAGGACTTAAATTTAAATATAGTTTTTGGCTGTATTTTAATGTTTTCAAATCTATATTCAGATGTCAACTTGTGATATTTGAATTTCGGGAAATTAAGAATACATATCTATAAATATAAGTTTATTTCACTAAGTTTATTTTCAAGAGACCATCCTAGCAATTTCAAGGGAAATTCAAGGAATTCAAGAGTAGATTTATTGAAGATTTATTGCAGCAATCACGATCCAATTGTCACATCAAATTCTTCTTGCATCATGCACGTTATTGGAGCTAATATGATGATGTAGGTTTCATGATCCATTCAAGCATTCAAAGCATTATTTCAAGCAAGACTGAAGGTTCAAGATCCACATCCATTGAATCTATTTCATGCAAGTTGCAGATTTACATTCTAAGGTTTATTCAAGGGTTTGGTGAGTCGTGAAATTGAGTTATTCATTCATCATTCCTTTCATGCTATTTCATTTCATTTCAAGGTTTGACCAAGGCAAACCCCCATTCACCAAAAATAAAAAAAAATTATCTCTTGATTTTTGTTTGCAAATTTAGGTGGAAGAAATCTTGAACATCTCTTGAAGAGAAAAATTAAAGAACTTTTCAAAGTTGTAAAATTTGTCATCTCATAGAAACTCACTTGCAAAATTTATTTCTAGCTTTCTAAACCTAAAATTTGGGAAAATTGAAGGATTCATATATGTAGTAGAGGCTCCTGAAAGTTGGAGAGAAACCCTAACTTAAGACCCATTCGCCCTTGGTTGAATGAGTCTCAAATCAGCTTCAACAACTAACTTTTGGTGATTGGATAAAATCATTCTACCTCTTTCTAATCTGCATTTCATTTTTTGGTTCTATCAATATTGAGCTTAATCTTTAAGATCCAAGTTATATATTGCATTTTTTATTTAGTTTAGTATTTTTAGTTTTTCTCCCCAAAGTGTTGTTTGACTAGGACCCCTATCCTAACACAAAAAAGGAAATTTGTAGATTCACACCTTGAGTTGACTCACCTAAGGGTTGTAAGTGAATTATATGTGTGGATCTCATTTCCTGATGAATTGAGGAAGAATAGGTCCCTAAGTGGTTCATTAACCCCTATTTTGATCCCCACACCTATTTTTCTTTGTTTAATTTTGGTGAACCTGAGTTTGATCATTGCATTTTTATGATTTTGGAGTCCATTTTCACCCTAGATCTAGATCTTGCATTCATTTTCATTGCATTGCATTAAATTGAATACCATTTAGGGTAGTTTAACTTGCATTACTTTGCATCTCATTTAGCGTTTTAGTATTACATTTTTGCATCTCTTCAAATCTATAAAATACTTAAAAAATAGCCAGTTTGCAAATCATTTACATTTGAAAATTGATTCAAAATTTCACATAAAATTGGGTCTCCTAGTTTGTCATTTTTTCATAATTTGCATTTAAATTCATGCTTAATTTAACAATAAATTCAAACTATAACTCATTGTTTTAAATCAGAATATGGAAACCAAAAGAATCAAATTAAAAATCTATAAAATATTTTTAAAAACCCTAATCTAGGACCCATTCACCCAGGGGAAAATGAGCCCCTAATCAGGGCTATTTCCTGAATTATTGGGTATTAAAACGTTTGTTCTTGTATGTTGTCTTGCTATTTTGAGATTTTTGTTTTAGTTTGCAAAGTTTTTGTTACTTGGAATTGATCATATTAAGCTTCATTTGGTAAATTTTGCGCATTGTGTGAATTGAAAATTGTATTTACAAGACATCATTTTTAGGATTTTACATAGCATAATCAGAAAATTATCTTGTTTGAAGTCTGAAAATTTATTTTATATATTTGCATTGCACTTTACACCTTAGGTTATTTCATTGCATTTCACCTCCTATCCATTTTGGGTGCATATCGGGCTTGTGAAACTTGTATAAACTTTAAAACTTGGTGTCCTATTACCAATACTATTGTGAGATGTAATTTGAGACTTATGTCATCCCGTGATACACCATTCACCATGGATATTGGATTCTCCAACTCTTTCACTAATAGTTTTGATACTAATCAACCCTCTATGGAGCATAGTCTTCATACCTCATTTCCAATGACTTCCCTACCCACAAATAATGTGCATGATTTCCAAATAATGGTTGCTAATGTCCCACAAGAGAACATAAGAAGGATAGATGAAGAAATAGAAAAATTGTAAAAATCTATGACTTCTAAAAACATTTCTAGTAGTGCCATTCCTGCTTTAGATAATATGAGAAAAATGCTTGAAAATGAACATGGAATAGATATTGTGCAAATTATAGCTCATATTGTTGATAAACATGTCCCTACCATGACTAGTTGTGCTCAAGTTTTGGGGTATACTAAAAGCCAAGGTGGAAATTCAATTCATCCTTCCACAACCCTTACCTCTATTCCTACATACACTAGTACTCATGTTACTACAACCATTCAACCTACTAGCAATGTCGACACTTCCTTAGGTATTTTCACTAGGAATCCTTCTACCTTTTTGCATTCAAATCTCATATCTCCTCAACCATCCCCCCTCACAAATCTACAATTCACTTGCCCTCCACATACATACACAACTCCACCTTATTTACCTCCATCTCACAATACCAAAAATGATACAATCCTTAACACACTTTTTTTAAATATGTCATCCCTCCAACAACAAATCTCCACATTAAACCAAAACAAAAATGTCCAACCTTCACAATACATCAAAGTCAATGTGTTATCCTTGGAGATATTGAGAACATAAATTCCATAATGTATAGAGGTTCCTAGGTTTAAGAAATATGGTGGGAAGGGAGATCCTATTAGCCATGTTTTCTCTTACACAGCCTTATGTAGTGACTTTATTTTTAAAGATAAACTCTTGGCTAAGCTATTCCCTCGATCCTTGAAAGATCCTGCCTTAGACTAGTTTTGTTCCCTACCAAATAATTCAATTAGTTCATTTAATGAACTTATTGAAGATTGCTAAAGAAGTTTGGGATAAGCTAGAGAGCATCTATGAAGGAGATGACAAAGTTAAACAAGCAAGGTTGTAGATATTAAAGGAAAAATTTGAGGGCCTATAGATATTTGAAGATGAATTAATTGCAATCTACATGCAGAAAATTGATGAGTTGGTAAGTGCTATGAGAGGTCTTGGTGCACAAGTCAAAGAATCTAAAGTGGTAAAGAAAGTTCTTAGGTATCTTCTTGATTTTTATAGTGAAAAAGTTTTTTCTATTGAGGAAGTTTTAAATCTTGATAATTATTCTAGAGATTAGATGATTGGTACACTAACTTCTTTTTAGATGAGGAAAAATGGATTAAAAACTATCACAAATGTAGAAGTTTCCTTTAAAGCCAGTACATCAAAAAATCTTGAAGAACCAGATAACGAAGATCTAGATGAAGTGGAAGCTAAATTTGTGAGAATGAAGAAGGGAACTGGTAAGTACAAGGGTAAATTACCTCTCAAATGTTTTAGTTGTGGTGATATAGGTCCTTATGCTTCAATATGTCCAAACAGAGATGAAAGAAATAAACATAGAGAAGGAAAGGAAAATAAAGGAAAGATGATCAAAAGAGCATGCTATGTCAATGAATATGTTGAAATTTTTTATGATGAGTCTGATTATGAAATTTTTGATGATAATGGATGCTTGTTCCTTTCTTTAAAAGATGAATTTACTCCTAAAAGATGTGTGAAGGAATGCACTCTAGAGAAAGTTGAAGGTACTATGGTATTTTCTTTTCATGCTAAACAAGAGAAGAACTATTGGGTTTTTGATAGTGGTTGCTCAAATCACATGACCAATGACAAAAGTAATTTTCTTAAACTTGAAAAATATGATGGAGGATTAGTTAAGTTTAGAGATGATTCTAGTGCTAAGATTTGTGGGATAGGTTCAATCAGTTTTATTGCAAGCATAATATTGATGATGTCTACTATGTTAATCATTTGAGACATAATCTATTGAGTTTTGGACAAATGTATAGTAAGGGATATAATATTGTGTTCAAGGATGAAAAATGTGAAATTAGAAAAGAGTTTAGAACTATGATTGCTATTCACAAGAGGATTGAAGAAAACATCCATCAACTTAAAGGTGCTGATGGGAATTGCTTTATGTCTCATATTAATGAAAGATGGCTATGGAACTGGATGATGTGTCATGAATTTTCACAACATGGTGAGAATCAGTGCAGTACAAGATGTGAGATATTTACCAAGAATCACAAAGTCGGTTAATGTTGTCTGCAAGAATTGTCAGTTTGGAAAGCATGCTAAAAACACTTTCAGAACAAAGGAACAATCTACTACCAAACTGCTAGAATTAATTCATACAAATTTTTGTGGTCCTACAAGGGTGAGAAGTCTACAAGGTGATAGGTATTTTATGATTTTGATTGATGATTATTCTAGAATGAAATGGGTTACTTTTCTTAGAGAGAAATATGATGCATTGAAAAAATTCAAGACATTCAAAGCTATGGTTGAAAACGAAATCGATTTGAAAATAAAATGTTTGAGGTCTGGAAGAGGTGGTGAATTCACCTCCAATGAGTTTAACATGTTTTGTGAAGTTCATGGAATAAGAAGACAATTGTCTACCCCTAGATCTCCTTAGCAAAATGGATTTGCTAAAAGAAAGAATAAGATAATTCAAGAAGCTGCTAGAACAATTATAACAAAGGCATGTCTATCAGAAGTCTACTGGAGAGAAGCAATTCACACTACTATTTAAGTGCTTAACTAAGCTCAAGAAAAATATAACTGAACTAAGACTCCCTATGAGCTATGGCATGGAAAGATTACTACTATTAAGTATTTCAAGGTATTTGGAAGAAAATGTTATATCAGGAGAGATGAAGAGAATCTAGGAAATTTTTATGCAAGATGTGATGAGGGTATCTTCCTTGGATACTCTACAAGAAGAAAATATTATAGATGTTACAATAAAAGGGTAAGACAGGTTGTAGAAAGAACAAATGTCAAGGTTGATGAAGTAGTGGAAAATTCAATTGAAGATGATGGATATGTGTTAGATGAACCTGATTGTAGAGGAGAAGAAAAAAGGTTAAAGAACAAGAAATGCAGAATGAAGAGGACGAAGATCTGGAAAAGGCTCCTAAAACCCCTAAGTATGTGGAAAAGAATCATTTCAAAGATCAGATCATTGGAGACAAGAGGAAAGGTGTATTAACAAGAAGAAACGCTACTAAAGTTGAGGTAAATTATTGCTTACTTTCTAAAGTTGAACCTAAGATAGTGAGTGAGGCATGCAAGGATGAAAATTGGATGAAAGCAATGGAAGAAGAACTTATGCAAATTGAGAAAAATAAAACTTGGGAATTAGTTCCTAGAACATAATTGGAAGAAATTGGGTTTTCAAAAATAAACTGAATGAGAATGGGAAAGTGATAAGAAACAAGGCAAGGCTTGTGTGTAAGGGTTACTCAAAAATGGATGGTATAGTATTTCAAGAAAAAAATGCTTTGGTACCTAGAATGGAAGGTATCAAGATGTTTTTGGCATTCACAACACATAAATATTTCAATGTTTACCAAATAGATGTGAAGTCTACTTTCTTGAATGGAGAATTGGAAGAAGAAGTTTATATGGAACAACTGAAAGGATTCCAGTTGTCAAATTAGCATGATATGGTCTGTAGATTGAAAAAAGCGCTATATGGCTTAAAGCAAGCTCCTAGAGTTTGGTATGCAAGGTTGGACACATATTTGATTCATCAAGGTTTTAGCAAAGGTACTACAGATAGCAATCTCTATTTCAATTTTGAAGATAACAAGATCTTGATAATAGTTGCATATGTGGATGATATTATCTTTGGAGGAAATGAAACTATGTGTAAGATGTTTGCTAAAGGAATTTAGAAAGAGTTTGAGATGTCTATGTTTGGTGAGATGAATTTATTCCTTGGAATGCAAATTAATCAAACAAACAAAGGGATTTTCATACAATCCAAGTATGCAAAAGAAATGTTGAAGAAGTTTGGGATGGATGGTTCCAAACCGGTATGCACTCCTATGGTAACTTGATACAAATTGAGTAAATATGATGATTCACCTAAGGTTAATTAGAGCAATTACTTATCCATGATTGGTGGACTATTATATCTAGCTACCAGACCAGATATCATGCATGCAATTCATCTTGTGGCTAGATTTCAAGAGGATCCTAAAGAAACACATGTTTTAGTTGTCAAGAGGATATTCAAATATTTAAAAGGCACTCTAGATCTTGGCTTATGGTATCATAGGGATAATGAATTTACACTAAGTGCTTATACCAATGCAGATTGGGTAGGGTGTGTTGATGATATAAGAAGTACAAGTGGTGGTGCATTATTTCTTGGATGTAGATTGGTGTCATGGTTAAGTAAAAAGCAAGATTTAGTTTCCTTATCCACTGTAGAAGCTTAGTATATTGCTGCAACATCTTGTTGCACATAAGTTTTATGGATGAGATAGACATTGAAGGATATCATAGTCATGTATGATGATCCCATCTCTACTTTTTGTGATAACACAAATGTAATTAATATTTCAAAGAACCTAGTGATGTACTCAAGGACAAAGAACATATCAATCAAGTATCAGTTTTTGAGAGAGAAGGTTATGGAGAATGAAGTAAATCTTGAATATGTACCTACAAAGGATAAAATTAATAACATATTTACTAGGGCTCTTCCTAAATATACTTTGAGTATCTCTGAGAGAAGTTGGGGGTTATAGCCCCTCCTTTCTTGAACTAGATGCAAATGGAGATACATAAGTCTAATGGATCTATGGATCTATCTTCTTTTTGGATTGATGTTTGGTAGCTACCTCTCAAGGGGAGTAGGTAGTGACATGTGTTGTCATTATGCAGATGACTGGGTGTACTCCTAAGGGGGAGTATTCAGTGTTGGTATAGATCTTTTTTCAATGTCAAAAGGAGAGAACAAAGAAAAAATTATTTTTCCTTTTCCATTGATGTCAAAGGGGGAGAAAAAGTATCATGTGAAAAAGCTTATTCATTTAGAAAAGTTGTAGAAAAGTTGTTCAAAACTATTGTGTTGTCTTTGATGGTTTTTCACATCATGTGTTGCCATCAATGAAAAAGGGGGATATTGTTGAATGTATAAAGTGTTTTCATTGATTCCAACTAGTTCGTGTTGTCATTGATGTCAACTTTGTGCAGGGGAAACTAGTTATTGACTGTATATGTCAAGGATATTGAGAAAATTTTAATAAAGGTTTGATGTTTGTGCATGTATATTTGAGATGTTGAAGAAGTTCCATGAGTACATGGAGCTATCCTTATGTGCCTATGTTAGAGTGAAGTAATGTGCTGAAATGATGTCTCTAGTACTTGGTCTCCAAATACTTTTGAGAAAATATCATAAATAGAGAAAACAATGTTGTGTAGGTATTTAGTGTATGCTCTGAGATGTTCTCTGCATTTCTTCTATGTTGAATCTATGCTTGTACAGATCTGAGGTATTGTTCATGGTTTTTGGTAGTTTCTATATGCAAAATTTAGGCTTTTGGATTGTTGTACAGTGTGAGATATTTTCACCAATGTGTGAACTAGTTGTTCAATGATGTTTTTTGTTGTCTGGGAGAAATAGATTTTCTCTGCATCTCTCTGCTATTTGGATTTAGGTTGTGGGTTTTGGGAAGTTGTTTATAATTATTTAATCTTTTTTTGTTTAAATTTGTGGTGCAACAAAATGTAAGTTTCATTTATCAGTATGCAAACAAGGGTTATCAGTTGTCCTAAATTGAAGTAGTTGTTGATGTGAAACTTGGTTGAAGTGGTTTTTGAATCTTAAGTAATTCATGGATTGTTCTCGATTGATTTCAATTGAATTATACTATCTAAAACATTTAGCTTGATCTAAGGAAGTGTTTACTTAATGTTTGAGGTGTTTTGCACAGGTGTTGGCCGACCTTATGTTTAACACTACATGTGAGGTTTGTAGAAGCATTTTGAAGTGTGTTGGGATATATTTGGGTCCTAATTAAGGATTTATGTAGGTCACCTTTCATTCCTATCCACCACAAGAATGTTTGGGTGCTAACCTATTTCAAATTTGAATGTATAACACCTGGTGGCCAATAATGGAGAAAGTTTTTGAAGAAGAGGTTGATATAAATATGTATGGTGTTGATGAAAGAGGATGGGTGAAAGAGTAATAAGAAAGATAAATGAAATATTATTGTGAGTGAAGTGTAATGAGATGTGAATTTGAGTAGAGCAGTGCAAATTTCATATTAAGGCTCCAAAGGTAGTGAGCTTAAGGCATCTGATATCTTTCATGTGAGAATGTGAAATTTTGTGAGCAATTGTGGTGGACTCCTTATTGTATTGAGATTTGTTTCTCTATGTAACATTTTTCCTCTATCTTATTGTATTCTTTCTATGGTAGTGAGCCCTGGTTGTGAGCCTTTTTGGATAGTGTGTCCTATTCTTGTAGTGAGCCTCTTTGGTAGTGAGCCTCTGTATTCGGTTTTGGAATTCTTCATATTGTGAGCTAATCCTCACTATGTATTTTCCCTCATTTGGTTTTTCCACATAAATCTGGTGTTCTTATGTGTATGGTGTTGTGACTTCAATTTCTGTTATTTACATTTCATGTTTAATCAAACTAACAGAATAAGGGTTTAATGAATAATTGTAGATCTAATTACTATTGAGGGTTTTGAAGGTATAAATTTCTACAACTTATTCACCCCCCCTCTCAGTTGTCTTGATCATTTCAATATTCTAAATAATTTATATGATCTCATGTACCCTTGTTCCCTAGGCATGTCTCTTTAAAAGGAACTTTAGTGCATGCCCAAATAAATCACTTAAGTTCCATGCACTTGGCCTTCTTGAGACACATGCCTTATCCTTAATGTATTGCATAAAACCATTATATCACATTCTCATTACCTTAGAATGTAGCAAAAATATATTGGGTTCTATTAGTAAAGTTGGGACACATGTTGGCATGTTATTTTATTATGTTGCTTCTTTGCATCGTAGTTTTATAAAGGAAGCACATAGTGAAAATGCACCAAGTTGGGGTAAATGAGGAGAAGACATGTGCATCCTCTAATTGAATCGCTATATTCATTTAGAGAAAAATTTATAATATCAACCACAAATTGAAACTGCACTCAATGATAGCTTTCAACACATGGCATATCTTCATTTCAACACACTCCCTCTTTGTAGTGCACTTTCATTCTTGTAGTACATGAAGGAAATGTGATAGGATTGCTATGTCATGGTGGGGATAGGTGTCACAAAGTGGTTGCATTTCATATCTTTAATATATCATAGTTTCATTTTCTTAGTGTAAAGAAAAAACAAACTGAGAAGAGGCCATTACTAGCATGACACTTGGCAGTGTTTCATTCCATCACTTCACTTCCTCACATTGCATTCTTGAGGATAGAGCACATGATGAAAAGGTGATGGTTAAATAAAGGTATAAGAGAGGAACAAGTGTTATCTCCTCATTTCATCGCAAGGATCCCTTAGTGCATGTTTTCAAGTTCTCAATGCATACAAAAAATGTGCCAAGCTATGGGTTGTAAAATGAGGACACATGCTCACTTTCTATTGCAACACTAAATTCCTTTGTAGCACATTTTATTTCCAGTGACACAAATACAAAAGGTGATGGGAGGATGATGTAAGTACAAAAAAATGACTTCTTTTCATTGCATCACATGGATTTAATACATCACATCTCTAGATCTTAAACACAAAACCGAAATACACTAAGGTTAACAAAGAAAAAATTTGGGCGTGTGTCATCCTTACACTTTAGTGCATTCATCCCTCACATCACATTCTCTTAAAATATTTTTCAAATGGAATATGTGATGTAAAGGATACATGTGGTAGTCATCGATCTTGTTTTAAAGCCTTCATATCAATGATCTAAATTCAAAAGAGAATTGCTAGTCAACAAATGTTTTGTTTCAAATGCACAAGCCATCATGCTAAAATTTTTTTAGTTCTTGTCATAGTTGCAATCATATTCAATAAATTTTAAGAACAATGCTCTTAGGAGGAGAAATTCAAGCGTTGAAGAACTACGGTTTCATCTATTTTTTAGGTAAGTTGTCCATTTACCTATCATTGTGAAAAATCTGTGAAAAATATTGAGGAAATTAAATAGAAAAGGATTCCTAGGGTTTTTTAGGGTTGTTTTTTTGAATTTTCTATAGAAAATATAAAACCATAGAATTTTTAGAGATCAAAATACAAACCCTAGTTAAATTTAAGCCTTAGAAAATGAGTGAATCAAGTGTAAATACTAAGGGTACAAAGAGATTTATGGAGGGTGACCTCATGAAACAACTACCTGGTTCATAAAAGAGGGGTAAACATGATCAAGGAATGAGGGTGATAACAAGTGGATTGCAAGATTTGGCTAAGCAGATTGGGGATGTTGCCATCCTAATGCATGGGTGGACACTATTTGAATACACCTACAAAAGATGAAAAATGCATAGACTAGTATCAAATTTTTGGACTTCTAACTTGGGAAAATTTATTGTCTCTAATGTGTTTGTAAATGTGGACCTAGTTAGGGCTTTGGAATGTTGTTATGATGATAATAATAGAATGACCATGAGTATGAAAGGAGCTCCATTGTTAGATATTTGAAGGGAGCAAATCATTGAGACATTTGGCCTGAATCCCTCCACTAGTGTCACAATTTATTTTGGCTCCTTGTGTTGAGAATATGAGAAGGAAAAGCATAGTTATAGGTTATTATAGCTTCCAAAACATAGTAGGGATTTTGAGAAAAGATATGTCAAATTTACTCCCAATGAGGTTGAGTCCTTTAGTTGTGATGTTTTTAGAATTATTTTATCAACACATATTTTTCCTTGTGTCAAGTCCTTGGAGAATACTATAGGATAAAATTTGCATCTACATGATGATGTTGGCTCCACCTTATCCTTATAGGTATACATTCTTATAAATTTTATCTAGACCACATAATTAAAGAATGGTCATTAGAAGATGATGTGAGGTATGTGATTGTTTCATGCATGTCGTTGCCATGGCAGGGCCCGTTTTTCTTTCAATATGCTTGATGCTTAGTGGTTTCAAGATTGGCAGTCCACATGCAATCACAATATTAAATATCAACCACCCATCACACACCTCGTAGCATTAAAATAATGCTCACTAGAAGACATACGAAGTCCACGATTCAACGACATGTGTGTTGTTTCATCCACCTAGGAAGGAAGTGGAGCCCACGAGAAGGAGTGATGTGGCTTCAAGTTAGCATGTTGCCATTGGATGATGATTTGGTGAATGCTGGCAACATAAATTCAAACCATGTTGACTCAATCTGAGTCATTCATCACGCCATCTCAGAGGTTGATCAACGATTGCTATTTAAAATCACACACATGGATATTAGAGCCATTTTTCTTCACGCGAGCAAGCAATAATGGTAGAAAGGACATTAGCAGTTATCATAATTGGGTCATAAAGATGCATAAAATTGATTTTCTTATACAATTGAAGGTTGCAAGTGAATGTAGAAAAACTAGGTGATTGATCAAAGTTTTTCAAGCCACAAAATGAACAAATTAGGGTTCTTATGAATGCAAAAAGTTGTAAGTACAATTAAAACTATATCTTATGCTTTATTCGAACCATCCTATATTAGGGAAAGTTGTGATTGTTTTTCTTCCAATTGAATTGGCCTGCATCCTTTAATTGCTTTATTGTGCTAAAATTACACATAAAATTGTATTCTTCTTCCAATTTTTTTTCAAATCTGCATCTTCTAATCATGCCCTAGGCTTCTAACTGATAAAATTAGGTTTTAAGCCTCTCTATGTTAAAACCCTAGTTCATTATAAACTTTCCTAGTTATCCATGGCCCCCAAAACATAAAGGTCTCATTCTAAAACCCCAACTAGAATACTTTTTGAAGACATTGTCAACCAACTCAAACCCTCGACCAATAAGAGGAGTCAAGGACTAGTAATATACTATGGCCCTAAG
>VDFB02098397.1:0-75081 GCA_007258455.2 Sequoia sempervirens | reverse complement strand
GAGACGATCTTATGACCCTCATGGGGTCTACGCTAGCCGACTTGAGAAAAACTATGCTCATATATCCGCCCTTGAAGACTTTTGGGCTAATTGTATAGATGAGTTCGAGGTGCGAAGGCGTAGTTACAGCAAGCTCACTCTTCACCAGATAAAAGACTGCCTTTCAGAGGATATCGAAGGATTGTCAGATGATGACAAGGATGTGTTACTCCCAATGTATGCCCGAAAGGGAATTGAAGATCAGCCCCTTCCTCAAGTCAACTGGGCTAATAAGGAATCCCTCTCAGTCGAAGAAAGGACGAGGCAAGTCCTCGAACATAGCAAGGTCTTCCTAGTGCTTTAAAGGAAGAAATCCATACCAGCAACAGAGCCGCCAAGAGTACAACCGTCATTTCCCTCCTCTTCTAGAGCACAATCAAAAGGGAAAGGCGTAAGTCAGTCTCAAGATGGTGTGAAGGGCAGCAGGTCAACCAAAAATGTAAGAAGAAGGTTAGACTTCTCAGGCATAGTCATACAGGAGCCATCAACAGTTGAAGCAGAAGCTCCTCCAAAAGAGCCTATACCTCAGAAGGAGACAAAAGAAGCGCCCTTAGCACATGACTCCATACCACTAACAAGGTCTTCACCAATCCACATTGACCTTGATATTGAAGATGACGAAGAAATTGCAATTGTACCTCCTAAGGAAGTTAGTAAAGATACTACTATGTCTTGGCTTGAGAACTCCTTGGGAAGGGTAAGAAGAAGACCTTCATATCAGGTGAATTTTGATGACCTTGATAACATCTATCAGGAACCTCCTAAGAAGAAAGCAAAGAAGCAAGTTCACTTTGATAGGAATCCTGATGGTGAGATAGTCATGGAGACTGCATTACCCCTAGAGGACAAAAACAAAGATGAAGTTAAGATGGACGACTTCGTGATGGTTAAGGCTAACCTTGGTAAAAACACCAAACATGTTGATGTCAGTCTATTTAGAGTTGTGTCTGAAAGCCTCCAGGAAAAAGTGATCAAGGATGGAGAGGAACCAAGCGGTAACCCTCAGGCTGAAATATGTCTACAACCTTCGAGGCTTTTCATTTTAATCTTGTCGGTACTTCACGAGGGGGACCTAGGCGGTTTTAAGACCTGTGATCATCACATCAATTGGGAATAACTGGTCACATTTAATGGAAACTCAAAATTAGTCGAGAGTTTCATTGTCCCGGGAAGAAAGGGAGATGTAACGAATGTTTGATTGAGAAAAGCGGCTCATGAGAGCCACATCAAAGGTATCAGAGGGTTTTGAACAATGCGATTAGCTGAAGTAAAACCAAGGCATGAGATCATCATTGCAGATTTAGATACAGCCCATGGTTCAACGGCTTCAAAAGATCACAAGAGGCAGATCCTTGCTTGGAGAGAGCGTCATGTCTTCAAGGTTAAAACTTATGAGAGGATATCTGAGGAGTTTATTGCCTACAGACAAAGGGTGATCGAAGCTCTTCTTTTCATTAATGAGTTTGTCACAGAGATTCCTTCTCAGTACAATCTTGAAGATGGTTCCTACGTCGGGCTTGATGAAGTGCAAGCTCAATTTCAGAGTGTTGTTCGCAGCTGTGATAGCAGCAATCCAATTGGTGGGAGAATGAGTCATATTTCGATGATGTCAACAAAGTTTGAAAAGGCGGCCAATGAGGTCGAAGATTTCCTGAGATCAATTGCAAATGGAGAGGATATCTTAGAAAAACACAATTTTGCTATTGATGGGATAGATGCACCGAACCGGGACACAGTTTCCTGCTTTTTAGCGGATGTGATTGAGATTTGAAGCTTTCATCTAGAAGTTTTCCGCTTTGGCTTTTATCTCTTGGAGCGATTCTTATCCATTCTTTGAAGAAGAGAAAGAAGATAAATGTAATGGATTGGCGTTTCCAGCTTTTTCTACTTTCTTGGTGTTAGATGTTATCTTCTTTCTAGATTTAGAAATAAAGCTTGCTTGTTGAGCAAGCCCTAGATTGTGAAAGCAAGGAGATTTTAGGGTTCCCTCTCTGCTTGCCTATAAATAAGAGCCTTTGCTCATTAGTTTTCTTTAACCATGCTAGGTGATAACAAAACGCTGAGCCTATTGTGCCTTTTATTTATTATTCAAGTGTTGTTCAATTGTTTTATGATAGCGAATTGTTGAGTCTCTTTTAGCCAACAAGGAATTATTGTAATTGCTGTTCTCTTCATGCAAGAACAAGTTTGTAAGCCTCTTTAGCTGCAAGTTCTTGTTCCGTGCATGTGTTAGGATAATCTTTTGTTCCAGAAGTTTGAGAAATAAAATCATGAGCCTCCTTTGCCTTGGTGTAATGTCTCAAATTTCCATTATTTGTGTTATGCTTTTATGATCTTAATTTCAGCTTACATTGAAGTGTGTAGATGTTTGTTGGAAAAGAGTTTATTGAAGCACTTTGTTAGAGAATCAACCTTGTTCATTTCTAGTTTTTCTTGCTCTGCATATTACTTGAGAAGTTAGAAATGTCTTTAGCTTAAGTTAGTCGCAGTTGAAGTTCTTAAAACAAAAAATCTCAGCTGTGGGGTTTGTGTTTAATAAACCTTGTGCTCTAGCTGATAAAAAAGATAGGCAACTTAGTTTTTAGTTTACTTTCTTTCAACACCATCAGCAAGAGGGAGCTTCCCCTCCTAATTTGAAGAGCAGTTTTACTGTGCATAGTTGTCTGTTTCAAATACGCATTCCAGTGGTGCGAATTTAAACACCAAGACTATGGACGACTTATCTATTACCCACACAAACTGACTAAGCTTACTCAGTCTAAGGAACGTGTGTGTATGCTCAGATGGTTTTCATTACTGTTTACCCGACCAAGCTCCTCCCTGAGTGATATCTCCCCTATGCCTGGAGGAATGATCCTCTTTCTTGCACGTTATGACACAACAACGAAAGTCATATGCTCAAAACAAAGCAGTATACGTAAAACATCTCAAAAGTTAGTATAAACATTATTCCATAACTTACATGCAACATTTATTCAAGAATTACATCAATAGAAGTATCAGACAAATGAGACAATCATTTAAATAGGACACATTCATTCAATAACAAGAACAACATGTTTTATTTATCTAAAAGATTCAATCATTACTGTGCATTTCCCTATGCAGTAGTAGCTATATAATCGGGATGTAACAAATTTTGTTGCTGATCAGAATTATAACAGCAAGGTTTGGAGGTCCTACAGATTGATATGGGACCCAGGCACTGACATGTTTGGTACATTGTCTTTGGTGGATCGTGACATGTTGGTCTACTTTGAGTATTCAGATGTTTTAATTAGAGTAGGACAACAGATTAGAGGAACAGTGTTCCTAAGGAAGATTTGGAATCCTGGTATCACTTGGGTTTTCTATTGAACAATTGAAGATGATGAAGCCAATGATGGTCTTCTAGAATTTATTCCTATAATGTTTTAGTTTAATTTTAATATGGTGATTTCTTTTGTTGGCATTCAACAGTGCAGTGCTTACATCAGTAGGTGCTATCTTTCTCCTAGGTTGATTTGGGACCCTGGGATCCTATTTGGCATGGTAAGGATCAAATTGTTTCCTTGGAGTGTGGTGGCATTGCTTGAGGACAAGCAATTTTGGGAAGGGTGGACTGTAATGTCCCCATTTTAGCTCTACGCTCTTCTTTTGGATTTAGCCTATTTCCGGAAATCCATAGGCTAAGCTAAAGTGGAAAATTAGGGTTTCCTCTTTCAGATACTGCTCAGTTGGTGTTCAGAGGTTGTGCAGTCTTACTATTTATAGCAATTCGCTATTTTTAGCAAGTCTATCGTTTGGCAGTATCTGTTTGGTAGCAGTTCAATCCCTTGCAGTTTGGTTGTTCAGTTTGGCTCTCTGATGGTTTTGAAGCGAACTTACTATTTTTGGCATTGGCTATTTTTAGTAAGTCTAATTTTGGCAGTGGCATCATTTGCAACATCAACTCAGGTCATCATTCTATTTTTGGCAAAATCAGTTTGAGCGTTGGTTTTTGGCTTTGGCTTCTATCTCTCCTTTGGACCGAGCTTCAACACTTAGTCAATTTTATAATTTGAGTTTGTACCTTGTGCCTAGGCAACAACTTCAAGTTGCTTTTAAAAATGGGTCATAAGGGGTTGATTTGAGCATTTAATATTTACATTAAATGTTTTATTGTGCAAATTGTAAATGGACGCATAAAAGGAGATGATTAATGTTTTAATAATTCAAATAAAGTGCAACATGAGAGGTGGCGTCCCTTGGAGAAGCTGAAGAGGTTCTTGTGGGAGTTTCATGTTGATTCATTTTCTAGCTGAAGAGCCTATTTATTGATACCTTGCTCATTCATTATCATCTTTGGAAATATTGTAAAGTTATGTTGCTAGTTTGAAATCCAGAATCCGGCTAAGGGAAAGCTTAGCAATTCCACTCCATTCTTCGGGCCTGAAACTATGGTTCCCTAGAGGGTGGATTGAGAGTGTGCTTCATTCAGAAGTGCACATTGAACATCATTGTTGAAGATTGTGATGAATTTGTTTGTTTACAGGTTGCTGGTCTTGATTATGGCTGAAGCGTGTTTTCACTTGTAGATCATTGTACAAATTTTACTTCATTCTGGGTATTCGCCTATTCCATTCCTATGCCTAGGGCGACCCAACTTGCAAAGTTCCAGATTTTATGGTGAAGTATTTATTTTTTAAGAGCCAAATCGCCCTTTTAGCCAAGCCGTACCTTCTTGCTTGGCATTGGAATTCATGCCAAATAAATAAGGATGCATTGATGCAGTTTTATGATCTGATTTGGGGCCATCCTCCTAGAAGACCTTTGCACTTCGTTTCAGTCAATTTAGAGGTAAATTCATGAAGTTATGAGTATTTCTTTGATTCCCAGCTTGCTGGTTCACAGTTTCAGTTTGCTGGTTTTTGTTATCAAACTTCATTAAGTTCAGATTTTGGCTTTATTTTCAGTCCTTGGGAGTTTTAAGCATTGCTATAATCATCCTTCTTATATTTGCATTCATTCTATTGTTGTAACACTCGTAATTTGCAAATTCTTTCAATTGTAAGGTTGGGAATTAGTAGTACTAATCCAACCATTATTATTATTGCAATTACTTGTGATTTCTAATGCAAATACTTTAACCCCTGGATGGTTTACCGCTAGTGTGGAGAATAAACTTTGTAACTCTCATTGTACCCACTGAAAAAGTGGATAATTCCCACTCTTGAGTGGATGCCTGCCGCAACAGATGAATTAGTTAGTTTGAGTTTTCTATGGCTGGTTATCCGCCTAGTTATTTCAGTTTGTAATAGTTACTCTGCCATATGTTAGCAGCTCGCCTTCAAAGGGATCTTGTGTGCACATTCTTGGTGTTGAGTTTATTTTACACTTCCAGTTGTAAGCAATTTCAGTTGTTGAGTTATTTGATCCTAGGGATCCTCTGACCATATGCCGCCCCTCTTCCTTCAATGGTTTTAGGGCACATTCTTGGTTAGAGTTGCTTTAATAGAGATTTGGTTTTGGCTCTAACGCTAATCAATTGGCCAAGTGTTGGTTATTGTGTAAAAAATTGTGGCAAAAAATTGGTTAGCATATTTCATTTCTACAACTGCATCCTATTGTCAAAGAAGTGGTAACTATGTCCTTAGAATATGGATATTTCAATATCTTTCTTTGCAGAATTAGAGAATGTTGTCAAAAGATTTGTGTAAACCTTATTGATGTTCCCATGGAAAGAAAGATGCAGCTGTAGAAATCCCCATTTTAGTAGACATGTTCTCTTTTTCTCTTGATAATCCTCCCCTTTTTACCATTCTTTTGATTTTGAGATGTGGATTTTTCTCCTTCTTTGCACAAATTGGGTCAATGAGGTTACACAATTGAACCTACTATTTCAACTGGAGTGGGTGTATCCTTTGCACTCTACAATGCTGGTTAGTTTGTTTGAGATTGGACAAATGTGGCTTGAGGGGAAGCTCTTATGCTTCCAGATCCCTTTTTGGCTCAAGCACTAGATATGATATTGCTAGTTGCTTTTCAAATGACAAGTCTAATCTACAAAAATGAAGAAGCTATATACATACATTGGGATTTGTCAAAAAGAGCACAACATCAAGAATTATTCAAAACAAATGTACTATTTATGCTCAAAGTAGATATAGCAATGATAGGTTCCCATTTGCAACTTGGCTAAAGGTTGTGGAATTTGGTTTTACACTTGCAAATTGAATAAACTTAAAAGTTTCTAGATCTGTGATTCCAAACTGTTTTGAGGGGATCCATTCCATTAGAATTGGCGTGGAAAGCTCCATCAGCAAACATATCTATTTTTAGTCTAGTGATTCCTTCTTTTCCAACTCCTCCATTGATTGGGATTAGACCAACATTGAACTCCATTTCAACATGTCTCTTGTAAATCTTTGTTATTTGATAAATTCGAGAGTAAAATTCTTGATGTATCCCATCTAGCAATGGTCCATGAAATAGTTTTGGAGGCACAAGTATTGAAAAAGCTATTTTCTCTGAATAGTTTGGCTTGAAGATTTATTCTTCAAATGGTTGGTTATTTTTACTACATGCAGTATCTAACTCATACTAGAGATAAGATTATTGTATAGGTGTTTTTATTCCCATCCCATGGTTTTGTAGGTGAGCAAATAATCCAATTGTAGTAGAAAGTGTCAATCTCAAATTACTTGTATTATTGCTGCATTCTCAAGATCATAGACTTGTCCTTGAACATTGTAATAAAAAGGTAGGGGATCATCCTAAATAGGAATTGCCGATTCATCATTCACACCAAAGTAGATACCATCAGGAGGTCCATAGCCCACCCACAAGAAACATAGATCTGAAAATTTGAGAGGATGCACCAATTGTCTTAGAGCCCTGCCATACAATCTTTAGGTCTTTTAATCTCTTTGTTTTTTGTTTGTTGACACTTTGAGGAGAATAGATTTGACTATAAACATTTGTGAATGACCACAACTGATGACTGTGATTTGATATGCAAGTCAACTTTTTAAAAAATTGCAAACATTCATGAATGAAACTTGATGATGTAGATATGAGCGTTTTCAATTTGACCAAGCTAAGATGATACTTGATTATGCATAAAAAGTGAACATAATCTCACAATTTCCTACTCAATCCATCTATCTTTATTCAATTTAAACTGTCTTTACATTCGCCCATTACACATAGTTATCTCTATCTCATACTCTATTCTGATCTCATATTATTCTAATCTATCTACTCTTACAATCACAAGTGGGAATATATAGATGCTTCAATCCATCCAGTACAAGGGACACCTTGTGCGACACAGCCATGTATCCATTCGTCGTATTGGCAAGATTTTTTCCAAATGCTTAGTTTTGCTTCCTGAGTACCACCAAGAACTCTGTGTTATGAAGGTAGGCTTGCTGACTTGATCTAGTAATCGGGCTAACAATTAATTGTGAATTTATTTGTGTAGTGAGACTAAATGATTATTGTACCATGTTGCAGTCAACATGATCTATCAAATTTTAGTGCAAATTTATTTCATAATCTTAAGCCAGATTGTTTGGGAAATGTCCTTGATGTAAAGCAGTTATATAGTTTCTTCTTAAATAGACAGTAAAACCCATTTAGGAAAAACTGCCATGCCATTCTTTTGAATTGGAGTTGTAATTGGACTATAAAATTATTCTTCAATCAGTTCTTTATTAAGAATGATCACTATTATAGTACAGATAAGATGCATCATTTGTAGCTATTAATTGAAGAATTATTACCATAAATTGGCTATTCTTGTTCTATTGCAAATTCATAGAAATGTTGACCATCTTAACTTCTTTGTATTTGCAGGAGTTTTGTGTAAAGAAGAGAGACCGTGTTGAGGTTGTTGCTATGCTTGGAATTTTTGGAGCACTGATAAGTGCAATCCAATTGTATCCTTAATGTGCCTGTGGACAACCTTTTTTTTCAGTTTCTACTATTTATGATTACCAGATTCATGGGTTGACAAATAGTGAACCATGTATTGCAAAAAATCTCTGGTTGGGTGTATTGATAAAAGCACATCCAAGTGTTAAAGGTGATAGTCTTAGGTTTAATTTTTAAAAACTTTACTTAGAGTTTATTGACAATTTTGTGTCACTTAATACACTGGTTGAGTTGGTATAGCTTGAAGTGGTGGCTGTTATACCCATGTCCTCTTAATTGTACTTTTCTTCTCTTGTGTGTCCAAAACAAATGCCCACAAAATAACATTCTATGTTAGGAAACAAAAATAGATAAGGGATGAAGCGTGTTACTTTCTATTTCCTCTTTCTTAATACCACTTGAAATCTATTCCATAAACATGTTTAATTTTTTTTTCCTTAGCTTACAAAAATATTCCATTGATTGCATACTATCATTAAGCACAAGCATGAAGTTGCACAAAGTACATGACTGATTTTGTCATATCACCCCATTAGCAGATTATACTGTGTAGTGATCCCTTTAAACCAATAACGTAAGGTATAACTCAAGTTCTAAGCTTCTCTCAACCTGATTATGGACTATCTAGGCTTGATTCCTTAAGTCCACTAGCATATGAAATAAAGATAGTCTACCATCTAGCAATCAATTAAATTTTTCTTAGACAAGATCCATGATATCCTTTAACCATAATATATATTTGGCATTCATCCTTCCCTATCAAGACAATATCTACAGACAACCTCACAGTTGAAATGCAAGGACTAACTGGATATGAGAATAATTCTACATATACAATTTGTAGTTAACATGAATTCATTGTGCAATCATAATTGTTCTTATTGTTGAGGACATGTGTTTGTCAGGCTATAATCTTGGCACAATTTTTTTCCAGTCATCATCAAAATATGGATTTGCAGGGAAGCTGCTCTATTTGCAAATTCTGTATCTTAAGCAGTATACTGTGATAATCCTTAAATTTGAATTGTGTGCTTTCTTCTATGAGTTTCTGAAAGCAAATGATATGGAATCTTTCCATGGCAGGTGGAGCATACGATTCTTTTAGTCTGTATCAATCACCTCAGCAAATTACTAGCCTCTTGATCTTGTGCAATGGGACAATATCCTTGCCAAAGTGTGATTGCCATGCATTATTGTGAGATTCTTTCTGAAAGATCATTGCTTCATTTGGCAATAGAAGGTTATCATGTTCTTTGTACCTGGCTATTTGCAGGTTACTTACTCTTCAGTTGAAATGTTTCTTGTGTATAATCTTTTCCTTATGTGTATGCATGTGTATTGAGGGAGGGAGTGATACACACACAAATATTAACATGTTTTGGGTGTAGATTTTATTCCCTCAAATATCCATCTATGCAAATGCCTTGACTGTAGCTATTACAGATTGATATTCGAGAGAAAGGAACTAGAATCACTTGATTGGTCCTTCAGTATTGTAAGTTAAATATATAACCCTAAACCTTGTTGAAAACAATTAAATATTACATGATAACAATATACGATTTTTTAAAGATGGGCTGCAATCATTAAGTTTGTTTTATATGCAATAATCTTGTGAGCCATTTTCATCAATCAAATGAAATTGTTTCCTAATCCAACATATGATAGATCAAAAGAAATTGGTTACGAATGCAACTCATGATAGAAAATGTTCATGGCATTTCTTTGCATTGCAACCTTTGTCTACAAAGACTATTGTCAACATGAGAATGAAAGAACTTATGAAGTAGAAAGAAACATAGTAGTGTCATAATGACATTGACGGATGATTGATTATATATGACGTGAAAATTTTAGAGTAGATGAATCAATTTTCTGGAGCAGATATTAGAGTGGAATATATGTTGCAGGAAACTTGTAGCTGAAAAGTCTTTGGGGAGTTCTTGAGGCTATCTATTCAAGTGGTCAATTCTAAACATTTTTTTTAATATAAGCTCTTAGGAGTACACTCATCGACATACTATCAAGAGAGGGAAAGCTTATCAATAAAAACTACCTTGTAACATAGTTAAAATGTTTCTCTGGTTACAAAGGAAAACATAGAAGCAATAAAAAACTGAATTGCAAGCTGGTTTCTCTTTATATCTTCTTTGATACATTCATGCTATACTTCTACGGATAGTGCATTCACTGCTATTATTGATTAATTGACAACACATTATGAATTATGGACAAAGAAACGAGTTGAGAACAGGAAGAATCTAGTCACCATGTAAACTTATAAAGATTATCTTTAGAAGTGGAATAATATAGTCATGCTTTCTTCCAAACTGTAATGTTAGCTTGCATAATGTATGTTTCTGATCAAATATATGGTCTCAATGTTCTCTTTCTTTCTACTACTCACTTTTTGGACCTTAAATTGAGCTTCTTGAATCAAAAGAAATCTTTTCATCTACATTCTTACCATTTATATAAATACATTATGAAATTTCTGTCACATGGAATTCTTGGAATGGTGGATGTATTCCTAGAATGTCTAGTAAATTTTAGAGAACTTTGCAGGAGACAGGTGCATTAAAAGGAGATTATAACATGTTGACCTAATTTTGTTGTGCACGGAAACCATAGGTCAGCACTTAAGAGCCTACCATGCACCAACATATTTACCCAAACACCAGAGATCAGTCTTGAAGAAGGTCTCACTTGAGGTGCATAGAGGATCCGAAAGACACAATATAGAGTTCAACTATGAGGATGTGTACATATAAATAAGCAAATTACAGATTTTGTGCAACCACTATAACAGCAAAATAGAACACATACTCAAAAACTTACACAATAGTGAAGCTTCTTTATTCACATCACAACACTAATTACATCACATAAGTGACGCTTCCCCAAGAGGACGAGCCAAAAACCTCAATTTGCTACCACTTTGTAATGTTCCTACCAAGATATTACAACAAATGAAATATGCTAACCAATTTTTTCGAAGAAGTAACACAAAATAACCAGCAATAGATGATTGGATTAGCGTTAGCCTCAAACTGAAAATCTGAACTTGAAAGGAAGATACTAAACTTGAATTGAAGAAACTGAACTTGAATGGAAGAACTACTCAACGTCAAGAATGTGCACTCAAGATCCCACTAAGGGCGAGGTGCTAACATATGACGGAGTCTAAGAAATTGAAATTATAAACTGTTAGGCGGATAACCAACCATGAGAAACAATTCCACACTACCACCAAACAGTGGGGGGAAAAGATTACAATAGAAAGCAATTCATCCGCTGCGGCGGGCATCCACAATGCTGTGGGGATTCACCACTATGAGTGGGTATAAGATATGACAATCAATTTAACCACACTGGCGGTAAACCATCCAGGGGACTTATGTGAGAAGATACAAAAAGAAATTGCAGCAAATTAAACTGGAACAGTACTACTGTTTACAGTTTGTACAATGAAAAATAAGCTGCAAATTACATAGGAAATACAGTAATCTTCATACACAAGATTAATAGATGTTTTTCAATGATTGTTTAACTCTCTAACAGCTGCTAATGAATCAGAAATCAGAACGTCTACAATCTGATACAAAAACAGTAAACTGAAAATACCAATCTGCAACTATGAGAATCAATGAAATGATCATAACTCACTCAATTCTTCTCCGAATGATGTGAAATAAGTTGCAAATGCTCCTTATAAGTCTGGCGCCCAAGATAGAATCCAAAAACAGTCACCAAAGTCTCCAATTTATTTGGCACGAATTCCAATGCCTCACCAAATGGTACGGCCCCTTGAGAAAATCGATTTTTCAAGATAAAATCAACAACTTCAAATTAAATTCTGATTTTTTGAGGAAGATGGCACCTCAAGTCAACAATTGGATTGCTCAAGTACCCAGAACGAAATAAAAATCACTCCAAAAGATATGAACAGAAAACAGCTTCAACTGTAGCAAAACCAGGAAATTCAAAACTGTAGAATACTCCAAAATTCTTCAATCTTTGTTGCTCAATCTGCTAGTCTGATGTGAGAAGCAGCAATGTTCCAACTAGGTGTTGTATTTCAAACACGAAATTGGGAAGGGGCTAGGAGGTAGCAGCCTCGAAGCAATAGCAAAATGTTCATAGTCATTTTGACAGCATAACAGTAAGGTAAACGATGGATGAAATGCTGGAGCAAAAGCCTTCAATAAATAAGAGCTCACAAACTCTTCAAATGCCTGAGAAGCAGACCAAGAGACACAGGAGACCCTTCAATTTCCAAAAACCATTCAACTTCACAAGGTGGCGTCCCAAAAGGCCTCAAAGAAATTCACTTTATTCAAAAATATAAAAGTGGCGTCCACTTTTCAAGATGATGAAATATTTGAATAAAGAAAATTAAACTTATGATGAAGGCGTACCCTTCATGGCCCCACTTTAAAACAACTTAAGTTATCTCCTTAGGCCAAGGTGGGGGTCAACAGTGAATTAGAACAAAATGCCATTAATTAAATATTTTTTCCAACTGAAGGCCAAACCAAAATATAACAATTGCTCCAACTGCTAAGGATTAAGAATGGACAACTGCAACTGCCACAACTAGCATTTACTAAAAATAGTAAATAATATAAAATGCCACAAAACTCCAAGCCAAGAACCCTAATTTTCACCTCATTCCAGTCTACGGGTTCCGGAATAGACTGATGAACTGCAATGCTGATCATTGATGAGAAGGGGACATTACAACAAACTTGCAATTTTTTTCAATTTTATCTCACAAACATTTTTGTCAAATAGTTGGCAAGCAATGATGTATTCAATATATCTGATCTAAATACTTATAACAGCTACAACCAACTCACAAATATATTGACATAATCACAAACACTTTGCATTCATTGAGTCTCGCCAAGGCATTTTAGTAAACAGTTGTCAAACAAATGGTTCATTAATATTATTGAATGAGTACGCTACATAATCAAATTTAACTTCAAGATGCTGGATAATACTACGAAAGTTGTTGGGGCGAGGGTCCTGGCTCAATTGGCTAAAGTATCTTGTTGCAAGCAAGAGGTCATGAGGTCCAGTCTCCCCCCATCCCTGTGGTATTGGAGGGCATGTCATGCTAGCATCACCGGTCATGTGAAAAAAAAAAGTTTACCAAGCGCACTGTAGTTTAAAGGGGGGCTACCCGATTTCTGCAGTCTAAAAAAAATACTACGAAAGTTGTTGCAAGTCACTATAAGTTGAAACAAGCTTAATCTTTCTTTTCTCAAAACTGTCCTCTCTCCAAAATGTTGCTACAGACATAGCCAAAACTTCTGATTTGCTGAAAACAGTACAAATTTACACATTTCATGCCCAGATTTTCTATGACCCACCTTAGATAGCTGTATGAGATTGAAATAATGATGTGACTGGGTATTAGGAACACCAAAATGCTAGTCTCAGGCAGCAGCCTCCTCCTATATCTCTCATGCCTTCCTCCTGGGTACTATGACCAGTAATCAATGATGCTACGGCTGCTAAATGGCGGCTGGAAGTTAGTGTTTAAAACCCTTAAATATATGGGGCATCTATTTCAACATAAACTCATGCTGCCTCCTCAGTTCAGCCAACAAATAAAATAGGGATGATAAATAAACCATTAAAATCTGCTTTAAACCACTAACTCACTTGTACGACTATCAAAGGGACTACCATATGGTATGACCAAGATTGTAGAATGACATGACCAGCATAATAAAAAAGTCAGAAATCTTATGAATAATTTCACCCTCAAATTCTCTTATTGCTCCGATATGATTTGCAAGAAATGTTGGAAATATTGTCATTGATGTCAAAGGAAGAATATAGGAAATGGTTCTCATTGATGTCAAAATGAATGGAATATATGCTTGCCAACCTGAGTGAAAGGAAACTAAAATAGCAGTGTCGAGATTTAAATTTGATCTGGCCGACTTGTTTATGATAAATGACGACTCATATGGTATAAGGAGAGATATACTATAAGTCAGAGATTTGTTGATATAAGGCAAACTAAACAAAGGCATCATTCCCATATAAGACAAAAATGTCTTAAGTCTCATATTAAGTGAAATATCCCACCTCTGGTAGGATATTTACTTTTCTGATTTTACCTGTCTTTGTTTTTTTGTTTGTATTGCTGATTGATTTGTTTGTGTTTTGGCAATGTTTTTGAATGCTTTTAAACAGAAATAAAGTGCAGAAAACTAAAGAACTTTCAGCAAATGCATAACTAGAAATTTCACATTTTTCAATACCACAACTACCTAGAAATTTCCAAAATTTTATTACAATCAAAATATTGAGATTTTCTCAATTATAACAACAATCCAGTTCATAAAATGCCATCTAATATCTAAATCCAACATACCCAGAAAATGTTTGCCACTTTGTTAAAGTGTTGTAATAGAAACCAACAAATTGGAAGCTTGCAAACATGGACGCCTTCCTCCAAACCCTCAGAATAACACCTCCAGAATTAAATGCAAATGCTCTCATAATTCTAGAGGCCAAGAATGATGAAGTTTGTGGCTAAAGAACTTAGGTGTTTTACTCCATAAAACCCCATGTGCCAAGTTTGATCCTCAATCAACATAGGATAACAACAAATATATATGTATTCTGATCTAAGACAGAACTTCTGAAAATCTTAACAATCTATCTCCAAATAAGCACAAATGTGACTCCTGTGTGTAGCCACTTGAAGAGCAAACCTTGGGTGGTATTTCACACCTGTAGAATGCTTAAATTTGAGAGAAATCATGTTCTCCAAGATTGATTTGCAGCAAGAAACCCTTGTTTCTCCTCCACACAAAAAGGTCTTGAAATTTGTACAAGTATGAATGAATGAATAAAATGAATTCCAAAATGCCCTTTTATATTTCACCTCAAATTCACTTTAATAAAGTCCTTATGTCTCCCTTTTAATATAATAAATTAATAAAGCATCATTAAATAGATCACTTTATTAATTTTCATTTAACCCTTATATCACCTTTAATAATAAAGTCCCCTTTAAATAATCACTTTATTAAAATATTATAAAGTGACTTAAGAATTAATCACTTTACTTTATTAAATTAAAATACCAAAGTTAACACTTTAATAATTTATTTTTCATGTTGAAACCATCGCCCGATCATTCCAACTGGAAACTAATGCTGCAACTGATCCCAGGGTGATGTATGAACAAAGTAGGCCAACTGCTAGTCTCCTCCTAAAAAGTAGGAAACTATCTCTAATCATCTGAAATGGCTCGCAAGGCCCCTTGCCAGGCTCCACAAGCTTCGGGTGGTCACAGGTGAACTGTCAGTCCCTTCCTAAAAATAGGAGACTAGCTCCAAGCTCCTGAAACACCATGCAAACGTCCCAAAAGGTCATAGGACCCCTGAAAGAGCTCCCTATCCACTGTGTTAGCTTATGGGAACCCAATTGATAGGCTAACCACTACGAATGACCACTGCCTAGGAAAAGGGGACATTACATTAAGCATGATTCAATTTGTATATTAAGTGAAGTGATTTCTCATGGCAGTGATTAGAGTTTTATGAAGGCATATATATCTATATATTGCCTAAGTTAATGGAGTTTCAGTTTTAAATGGAGCGATTAAAGATATAATAAGAAGCAATTTTAATGTGCAGTGATTAATAAAGATGAGGAGCCAGAGATTATGATTAATGAAATGCAACGATTTAAAGGCAGAAGTTTATCATAAACAACAGCGATTAATATTCTCCATGAGTAGCGACTTTGATTAATATGAAGGCAGTGGGTTAATAAATATAATAAACAATGATTAAGTGAATAAAAGGCAGCAATTAAATTGAAAGAATAATAAAAGCAGGAGAAATAAAAGTTAACAGAATGCAGCAAATATAATTTAGAATTCAACTACCTTGAAGAGAAGCGCTTTATATTTAAAACAAAAAGTTTTAATCAAATATTGTGGAGTAGCGATCATTTTCCATAAGGCAGTGATTACATCAATTAGTTTAAAGGCAGTTTTTGGTAACAAAGGGACATGCCTATTCATAAGGATATTACTAGTTGAAGAGATGTGTCTTTTCTTTCAGGTTATGAATATATAAATTGTGATTGCATTTTGAAAGGGAGAAGTGAGAGTGAATAGAAAATATATATAAAAGAGCACATTAAATATATGAAGAAATATCAATAAAGAAGTGTGGAAAATAAAAGATAAAATCATCTCATTCAAAGGATGTTATGAAAAGGTGTATATTTAACAAGAGTTTCCTTCTTTTTGCCCTCCTTGAAAGATATAAAAGCAATTTTTCAAATATGAAGAAAGGTGTGTGTGAGGAATAAGATTTTATATTAGATTAACACCTGCAGATTTGCAAATGAGAAGATAAAAGGAAGATCATTAAAGAAAGGTTGAAGGCAGATTTGCAGATATAGAAGAAGAGGTATATGCAGAGTTAAAGAGGAAGATATATGAGAATAATTGCATCAAATTTATGAAGAAGATATTATCAACAAGAAGATCTTTATGAAGGCATAGAAAGAGTTTGTCATCCATTAAAAAAATGACATAGTTTGTGAAGGAGAATAAATGCAGATTTGAGATTTGAGAAAGTGAGTATATGTAGTTTTGAAGAAGAATATGTGTTGAGAAATGTTATAAGCAGATTTTTGAAGGTAAGTGTTGGCGTTTAAATTCGCACCTCTGGAATGCGGATTTGAAAACGGACAGCTATGCACAGATAAACTGCTCTTCAAATTAGGAGGGGAAGCTCCCTCTTGCTGATGGTTTGAAAGAAAGTAAACTAAAACTAAGTTGCCTATCTTTTGGATCAGCTTAGAGCACAAGGTTTTTTAAACACAAACGCCGCAGCTGAGATTTTCTGATAAGAAGTTCAACTACGACTAACTTAGACTAAAGACGTTCCTAACCTCTCAAGTAATAGCAGAGCAAGAGAAGTTAGAAATTAACAAGGTAGATTTCTCTGACAAAAATACTTTAACAATCTCTCTCTCAACAAACACCTACACACTTCACTGTAAGCTGAAATAAAGATCATGAAAGCATAACATAGATAACGGAAATCTGAGATTTTAGACCAAGGCAAAAGAGGCTCATGATTTTATTACTCAAATCTCTAAAACAAAACTCCCTTCTAACATGCCTTGAATAAGAAATTGCAGCTAAGGAGGCTTGCAAACTTATTCTTAACACAATAGAAAACAGCAATCTCACTAACTCCTTGTTGGCTAAAGAGGCTCAACAATTTGCTTATCACAATACAACTGAACTGAAACTGAATAACAAATAGAAGGCAAAATAGGCTCAGCGTTTTGTTATCACAATAACCGTTAAAAAAATAAATGAGCAAAGGCTCTTATTTATAGAGAAGCAGAGGAGTAGGGAACCCTAAAATCTCCTTGCTTTCACAATCTAGGGCTTGCTCAGCAAGCAAGCTTTATTACTAAATCTAGAAAGATAAAACCCTAAAAAGCAGAAAAAGCGGGAAACGCCAACTATTACATCTTATCTTCTTTCTATCCTCAAAGAATGGATAAGGATGATTCCAAGAATAGAAAGAAAGCGGGAAAGAAAGCTTCTAGAAGAAAGCTGCTTTAAAGCTCGATCACATCCGCTAGGAAGTCTGAGATCGTGTCCCGGTTCGGTGCATCTATACCATCAACAGCAAAACACCGCTTTTCAAGAATATCTTCGGCATCTTCAATAGATCTTAGGAAATCTTCAATCTCATTGGCCGCTTTATTGAACTTTGCTGACATCACTGAAATATGACCTATCCTTCCGCCAACTGGGCTGCAACTTTGAACAACGTTCTGGAACTGATTTTGCACCTCCTCAAGCCCGACATAAGAACCATCTTCAAGACTGTACTGAGAGGGGATCTCTATGACAAATTCGCTGATGAAAAGGAGAGCTTCAACCACCCTTTGTCTGTAGGTGATGAATTCTTCAGATATCCTCTCATAGGTTTTAACTTTGAAAACATGACGTTCTCTCCATGCAAGGATTTGTCTTTTGTGCTCCTTTGAAACTGCTGAACCGTAGGCTGTGTCTAAATCAGCAATGATAATCTCATGCCTAGGTTTTACTTCAGCCCATGTTTGTTCAAATCCTTGGATGCTTTGACGAAGTTTATGAGCATTCTCTCTCAACTGGAACATCCGAGCCAAGATCTCCTTTCCTCTGACAATGAAGCTCTCGATCCACTCCTGAGTCTCTTTCCCACATATGACCAGCTGTCTTAACTGATGGTGATCAGCTGGTGTCTCTAAGATCTGGGGCAGCAACTGAGTTGTTTGGGAAGAACCACGAGCAAGGTTAGAAATAAAAAGCTTAAGCTGCTGATTTTCAGCCTTGAGGGCTGCCTTGTCTTCTCCATCTTTAAGCACTCTTTCATGTAGGTTTTCGGATACAACTTTGAAGAGACTCAAATCTGCATGTCTGGTATTTCTACCAAGATTAGCCTTGACCATTACAAAATCATCCATGTTCACCTCATCTCTATTCTTATCTTCTGGAGGCACAGCAGTCTCTACAACAATCTCGTTATCAGGATTCCTATCAAAGTGAACTTGCTTCTTTGCCTTCTTCTTAGGAGGTTCCTGATAAATATTATCGAGATCATCAACACTCACTTGATATGAAGGCCTTCTCCTAACCCTTCCTAAGGAGTTCTCAAGCCAAGACACCGTAGTATCTTTACTAACTTCCTCAGGAGGTACTGCTGCGATCTCTTCATCATCTTCGATATCAAGATCAATATGAATTGGTGACGAACCCGTCAAAGGTACAGGAACATGTGTTGAAGGTGGCTCCTCTGCTTCATTCTGAGGTATGGGCTCGTCAAGAGGAACTTCTGAATCAACTGTAGGCTGTTCCTGTATGACTATGCCTGAGAAATCCAACCTTCTTTTTACATTTTTATTCGATCTACATCCTTTGACGCCATCTTGAGACTGACTTTTACCCTTTCCTTTTGACTGTGCTGTGGAAGAAGAGGGAATTATCCTTGGCGGCTCTGCTACTGGAATAGAGTTCTTCCTTTTAAGCACTAAGAAAACCTTACTATACTCAACGACTTGTCTTGTTCTGTCTTCAACTGAAAGAGATTCCTTGTTTGCCCAATTAACTTGTGGAAGAGGCTGATCCTTGATTCTTTTCTGAGTGTACATTGGTAGAAGACATCTTCATCATCATCGGAGAGTCCTTCAATGTCTTCATTCAAACAATCTTTCATCTGATGGAGAGTCAACCTGCTGTAACTACGCCTTCGCACTTCAAACTCATCTGCACAGTTAGCCCAAAAATCTTCAAGTGCGGGTATATGATTGTAATTCTTCTCCAACCGGCCAGCGTAGACACCATGAGGATCAAATGACCGCCTCTCACTGTAGGGTTTGAGACCGAATTTATCTAATTCTTCTCCAATTGTCCTGGCATCTGCAGCAGTCCTGCATGTATAAATACCCAATCCTAATGGAAAGTGAAGAGAGGGTTTCTTTCTATTTCTCAAGACTGTGTGGACACCGTGAGCTTGCCTCAAGAATTCCATGAAGATGACCTCGTCTGACGGATACCTTGGCAACATTAGCGGGGCACCTGAATAACCATAAACCCTGAGATAGGTAAAGGTAGGAAACTGTATAAACCAATCTGCCCATTCCGCCATTGCTGCCCTAGCAACTGAAGAGATGCGGACGTGCAATTCATTGTCTAAGTCACGCACCGTGTACATCAAGAATGCCTCGTTCACCCTTTTGTAGTGGTGCAACGACTTTGTGAACTCCAGCTGAGGATAATAATTATATATGTGTTGAACGCTCAATGACCCCTCGGTGTTCAATCCTCTGAATTGACCTTGATAGGCCACCAATAGACTAGATATGACACCATGTGAAATACATGAAACTGGAAATATTCTGTTATTTGTTGATGTAGGCAGTCACTAATCAAAGTAGGCCAGTCATAAAACTCGGTTTTCTTCATAATGTGAGGTATGGCATAAAACATCCAAGGTTGGAACTTGGTGGCATCCTCGGAACCAGTGACCCTGTTGAGCAAAGTGATGATGATGGCAACTTCGTCCTTGAACTCCCCTCGTCCGACATTCTTGGGCAATGTCTTATGTTTTTCTTTCATCCATCTCTGGGCAATCTTCTTGCTGTATTTGTCCTTATGCATATTCCACATCTTTTCACACTCATCCCTCGAAAGAGTTACACTTTCAGGCCATGGGGGAATGGAAAAACACTTTTCAACCATGTCAGGCTTTAAACTGCAAATCAACCTGCCATCTGCTGACTGGATCTCCCTAGTAGCCGGGTTGTAATGCTTAATGCAAGCGATTACGAACTCAAGGCTCGAACTGATATAGGAATAGACGCTGCCTGTAGGAGTCCGAATGACCTGTGTTCCCCGATTGAAGTGTTGCCTCGCCTTCCAAGGCGGTAGGTCTAACACCGCTTGACATGATGCAAGTCCGTCTCACTGTTTTGATGTAATTCAAAAAGTGCTGATTCGACTTGAAAACGTTAGGAGTGTACTCCATTTCAGAAAACTTGAAGAATGACTCAGAACTCGCCCGGTTCGCATAAGTCTTGTGCAATTTCTATTTTAGAATGCTGATTTTTGTGCTTCAACGGACGAATTTTTGAGAATTTTTCTCTGAGATATGGGTTTTGTTCAGAATGACGATACAAGACAACCCAGATCGTCCGTTTTTGAAAATCTCAATTTTGATCAAAAGCAGCAAACCCTAATTTCTTCAATTTTTCCCGAAAAAAGCTGGCATCTGGGTTTTGTTCAGAATATCGTTAGAAATGGACCCAGTTGATTGGATTTGCAAAACTCTGACGTTTGATTGAAAAAAAGCCAACCCTAGGTTTTTGAAAAAGCTGCGATATGGGTTTTCTTCAGAAGACTGATTGGAAAGGACCCAGATGGTTGAAATTTGAATGCACTGAGGTTTTTACTGACATGCAAGATAAAAGCACTTGCTGCAACTTGATGAAGTTCTTGAAAAATTCTTCAGAAGGTGGAGGCAAAAAGACCCAGATGACTGAAAAATTGAAAGCCTTGGCCTTCTGCTTGAAAAACTTGATCTTCTGGAACAAAAAGCTTGAAAGAACAATGGTTTATGCTTGCTGGTCTGAAAAATCTGATGTAAAACCAGCAACTATGAATTCTTTAATCACAAAAATTCTTCAAACTTGCTGCTCCAACTTTCTCCTCTGGATGCTACCTGCAAAAATAATGAAAAATACATTGAAAAGAAGTGTTAAATAGACTTAGGTTTTGATTTTAGGTTTTGCTTTTTTTTTCTGCTTTTATTTCAAAACCCTAAATCTCATCTTCTCAACTTGGACGCCATCTTCCTCTTCTCACAATTTTGAAATTTGAAAATCTTCAAAAATCTTCTAAGGCATGAAGGTTTGGGCGCCTTTCTCCAAGAGGGGCGCTCAACTTCACCAGTGTTAGTCAAAATTTCAACTTTTTCAACTTTTCTCCATTTTAACATGCCACTTCGCCACTGATTTCTCGTTGATTGGTTTACCCGACAGGCGAGCGGAGTGGTTCACTGCGGAGCCGGACTGATTCTGAAGAAGATGTTCTGGAGGCACCTCCGGCTAAAAACTTGATTTCGGCCTCCGAATTCATGGGAGGCTTTTCCTTCTAGGGGCGCCCAATTTCTCCAGTGTTAGCCATTTTTCTGATTTCTAAGTTCTTCATTAACTTCTCTTCGACAGATGATCTTGTCAAATTTTGAGCTTCGGACGTCGGATCGCTGAATGTTTGTGCTCATCGCGAAGCTGACTGAAAATGAAAAGGGGTCTTCTGGAGACACTTTTGCCAAAAAGTGAACTTTCACCCTTCAAAAGGTTGGGCGCCTATCTTGACTGGGGGCGCCCAGTTTTCTAACACTTAGTTTATTTTTTGACTTTTTCACTCTTGCTTTGAATTTCTCTTTTCACCCCTCGTCGGACCCTCTGTTCAGCCTTTTGAATCTGACGACTGCGAGCTCCGTTTGTCGTGCTAAATAGCTCACTGCAAAGCCAGTTGAATTCTGAAGACATCCCGTTATAGCTTCGACTGCAAATTCCTCTGTTTGCACCCTTGAAAAGTTGGGCGCCTTTCTCTTCTTAGGGCGCCCAGTTTCTCCAGACTCAGAAAAATTTCAATTTGTTCATCTTCTTCAAGTTCCAGATTTTCATTTTATACCTTGACTTCAACTTGAATTTGCCGGAGACTGGATCATCTGATGCTCTGACGGGGATATCCATCTCGAAGCCGACTGAACAGTGAACAACTTTCATTGGAGACCGTAACCCTAATTTCTTCATCTGATGCCCTAAAAAGGTGGGCGCCTTTCTTCAACTGGGGCGCCCAAACTCAGCAGACTTAGAAAATTTTCATGACTTTTCACTTTTCTTCCTCGATCCTCGTGCATGTTCATCGTTTCACTTTCTGCTGGAAGTTTTGAATGCTAAAATTAACGCCTGGCAGTCGGATGACCTCCATTGATGACCTCGAACTCCAGATATGCTTCTGAAAAAGCTGAATAGACCCAGTAGGGCAAAACTGATATTTTAAGATTCTGACGCACACCGATACGGACATATTTTGAGCCAATCAAATCGGTTCGACCTCGTCGACCAACTTTCTATTTTAGAAATTTTTAAGATCCGCTTCAAAGAAACCCAAAACCCTTAAAACTTTACTATTTCGAGAAAATTTCTAAAAATAGCAGTTTTCCTAAAATTTAGGGATGAAAAACTGAGATCTGGGTTTTGTAGGTTAAGCTGCTCTTAGCAGACCCAGATCGTCAGAAATTGAAAAATTTGTGTTTTAACCCTCCATGCAAGACATGCACACCCAAATTTTGACCTTTTTGACTGATTTGACAAGACTTTTACTCATTTCTTCAAAATGTCTAAGTGTAACAAAAATTTTAATTTTGGGGTACAACATTGGCTCTGTTTGGGGACCATGGCGGATACTTTCGGCATAGGAGAACCATAGAATCTCTGAAGTTTTAAGCTTAGACCAGTGCCTTGTCCATTGGGTATCGGAGTCAGCATCATTTCCTAATCACCTAATTTGCAGGACATTCCTTAATCACCTATGACCGGACTTCCTAAAAATCACCTAATAGTTGGACTTCCCTATTAATCACCTAAAACAAGACTCCTAATCACCTATAACACGACAGGACTGTTACGGAAAGGGGAAAAACAACATAACGAAAACATCACGGAAAGGGGAAACACATCACGGAAAGCAATGAAAAATATGTACAAAGATTGATTTCGAGAACTTACTCCACCCCCGGAGGGACGAAGTGCTTCAGATACTGCCCGCTGTGTGGTAGAGGGAGGAGACTTCCATCCAGGCGCGAGAGAATATAGGTGTTCTCTCCGGCGAACTCGTGAATTGTGAAAGGTCCCAGCCACAAGGAATCAAATTTCCCATGCATTCCCTTGGGCTCATGTCTCTTATCCCATAAGAGGACTTGATCTCCAACCTCGAAATCTCGATGGCGAGCTTTCTTGTCAAAAATTTTCTTCACCCGCTCTTGGTGCTGAGTGATTCTATCTACTACCTCTTCCCTTTCTTCTTGAAGCTTAGTCAGGTACAAGATACGTTTCTGAACAGGATCTGTGAACTCTCCATCTTCTACTGAGGTCGCCAGCTGCAAGGCGGACAACTCCAATGTGATGGGTATCATTGCTTCTGTACCATACAGGAGTATAAAGGGTGAGGTACCAATGGCTCTCTTCGGAGTAATTCTGTCGGCCCAGAGAGCATCATAAAGTTTCTTGTGCCAAGTTCGCTGACTGGAATCAACCAACTTGCGAATGATTGTGACAATGTTCTTGTTTGATGATTCAGCTTGTCCATTACCCTGGGGGTAATAATCTGATGAATGAGATAGTGTAATGCTGTGATCAAAACAGAACTCCATTAGCTCCTCTGACGAGAAACATGTTGCATTATCTGTCACAATTTTGCGAGGCACTCCAAAGCGTGTGACAATGTTTTCCTTTAAGAATTCACACACGACCTCGGACGTAGCTCGCTTGGTAGGAATGGCTTCAACCCATTTAGTGAAATAATCAGTGGCTGTAAGGACATAAATATGCCCCTTGCTGGAACGTGGGTTGATAGGACCAATAAAATCTAGACCCCATTGCTGAAATGGAGCATCTATAACAACTGGCCTGAGAGGAGCGGCTGCTAACTTCGCTTTGCCAACAAACTGTTGACACAACTGACATTTATGTACCCACTCGTATGCATCGCGGAACATAGTCGGCCAAAAGAACTGAGCCCGCAAGATTTTAAAAGCTGTTACCTTCGATGAAAAGTGACCACCGCATGCTTGATTATGGAAAGCTTCCAGCAAGCGCCGTTGTTGATCTTTGGTAACACACAACAAGAATGTTCCGTCAAGGCCCCGCTTGTACAAAACATTGCTGATGATTATATAATTCTGCGCTTTTAGCTTAAGCGTTCTCCTTTGTTGCTTGTTCAGGTGATTTGGACAATCACCGTATGTTAGGTAATACCATATCTCAGTAAACCATTCTCCCGAAGACTCGATCAGCAAGACCATTGGAAGGTCTTCTTTAACTTCAGGTTCAATCTCAGGTATCCCTTTAGCTTGAAGTTTCTTATCACCATCTTCCGCCATCAACTGACAAAGACCTCTCCCGCGAACGAGTTTGGTTGGCTTGATCTCCAAGTCATACTCTTGAACCTTTGCGATCCAGTTTCCTCTTTTGGAGCCCATCTCCTGTTGAGTTAACACGCTCTTTACTGCTGGATCTGTGACATACACAACGGTGTGAGAATTTAGGATATAGAATCTGAAATTCTTTACAGCTCGAACCACCGCATAGGCATTCTTTTCAATCTGAGAGTATCTTGATTCGCTGTCCTTGAAACTGCAGCTCATGAAAGCTATTGGAGATTCAGTTTCTTCATTTAACTTTTGTGTCAGAATGGCAGACAGAGTATACTCTGATGCATAACAATAAAGGATAAATTCCTTTTCAAAATCAGGACGGACTAGCACTGGAGCTCGACTGATGGCTTCTTTTATCGCTGCGAACGCCTTCTTTCCTTCTTCCGTCCACTTGAAAACTGTCTTCTTCTTCATCATAGCAGATATATCTTTAGTCAACTCAGAAAAATCTGGTACAAATCTTCGTATGAAATTTACCTTACCAAAGAAAGAGTGTACCCCTGTTCTGCTTGTTGGAAGAGACAAACTTCGGATAGCTTCAACCCGACTTGGGTCAATTCGAGTTCCTTCCTTGGAGACGATGTGGCCAAGCAACTTGCCTTCCGTCACCGCGAAGATAGACTTCTTAGGATTCAATGATATTTTATGATATCTGCATCTCTCAAAGACTTTCCCTAGATGTGAAAAGTGATCTTGTCGTGTCTTTGAGAAAACAGTGAGGTCGTCAAGATAGACAACTATTACTTTATTCTTCAAATCACCAAACGCCAAATCCATGGCTCTTTGAAATGTAGCACCGGCGTTGATGAGGCCGAAGGGCATTCTTTCATAGGCAAACGTACCCCACGGGGTTGTGAATGCCGTCTTGAATTGATCTTCCTCAGCCACCGCTATTTGATTATAACCAGAAAAACCGTCCAATAAAGACAGCATCTCTGAACCGGTAACCGTCTGTAAAGTGTGCTCCATGATCGGCAAAGGATAATTATCCTTGAGCGATGATTGATTCAGGTTCCTGAAATCGACGCAAATTCTGATTTCTCCGTTCTTCTTGCGCACAGGAACTATATTCGACACCCAAGTGGAATGATGGATCGGAAAGATGATCTTTGCATTCACCATCTTCTGGATCTCCGCGTAGATGGTGTCTTGAATCCGCGGATTGTAGTGTCTTTGCTTTTGCCTGAAGGGCTTTGCTTCAGGTCGAAGAGGAATTGTGTGAGACAATTCTCTTGGTGTAAAAACTTTTAAATCTTCATATGACCAGGCGAAGACATCTCGGTATTGCTGGAACAAAGAAATGAACTTCTCGCTCTCCTCCACCGTGCAACATGTACCTAAATTAACAAGCTTGGGCTTGTCAATTGTACCAATATTGACTTGTTGATATTCGGCAGAAGTTCTGTCACTTGAATTTCTCTGATCTTGAATGTATCTGTCATGCCTGTCAAAAATATTCTCCAAGGAAACTAAACCCTTGGGAATTTTATTTCCTTTCAACTGGATTATGCTGGATTCTGGTTCTTCTGGAACTTCTTTATCTTCAGCAATCTTTGGCGTATCAGAAACTTCTGTTATTGCTTCTCTGTGAGTAGATGAACTGCCTTCAAAGAACAATTCCTTGAAATTATCTCCCATAACAAGAAACTCCTTAATGTGTTCATCATCGTTAAAGACTTGCCAATTATCACAGTTGTCAGGTACAGCTGGCCTGTATATTAATTCAATGGCAAACGCATTCTGACGAAAGTCAGAATGTGGCATGAAAAGTGAAGCTGATACCGCGAGGGCATCTGCTCTGCTATTTTCCAGACGTGGAATGTACTTGATATCAAATGCTTCGAACCAATCTATTGCATTCCACACCCTATTTCTATAATGTCGAAGACGATCTGCTTTCACTCTGAATTGATCTCTGACTTGCTTTACAACAAGCTCCGCATCACCTTCGACCTTAAGGTATTTGATACCCATATCTTTTGCATTCCTGAGACCTAGTAAAAGCGCCTCATATTCCGCCGTATTATTTGTACATTCAAATTGCAAGCGGTATGCAAAAGGATATAATTGTCCTTCAGGAGAAATTATCACAACTCCCGCTCCTGAACCAGCAGTGGAACAACTCCCATCGAACTGCAAAGTCCACAACTTAGGATCATCTGCTGATTTCTCTACGATGCATGCGACCTCTTGACTTTCTTCAGGAACCTCCGACAGCATGGCGTAAGTACCAAGACCCGTTTCTTGATATAGAACTTGAGCTTGAGGATCTTGAGACTTCACGACCGCAAATCGAGATTTGGGTTCTGGTTCCAGCTTGAAAGTTCCTTTCTTTAACGGAATATTTGCAGAAGACCAATCCATCTGAATCTCTCCACCGAGGTCCTTGCAAAAGCTTCTGCTTAATAGCATCCCATAGCTTGCTGGAATGTCAGCTACTAGGATGGTCATCATGATTTTCTTTTCAGGACAAGCCGCCAACCTCACTTGAGCATCTTTTAATTGACCGACCAACGGCACCGACTTGGACTCCAGTGAGTAGCATTTGTCCTTTGTCTTGGTGCACGAAAGTCCTAGAGCATTCATCACTTGTAGAGGCATGACGTTGTCGGAAGCTCCGGAATCGATGATACAATTGCTCAATTTGTAACCTCCTATATATAGAGAAATATAGAAGGGCTTAGGCTTGTCTTCCGCCGGAACGGATGATTCGAGCAATGTGGGCTGCTTGGTAGGTCCTTTCTTCACAAATTTGAGAAGTCGGTCCACTTGCTCTGGATGATCTTGGAGATACTCTAACTGAGAAATCTGCACTTTGTTCTTCATCAATGAATCTACAATGTCAAAATTTGCTGAGGACGAACCTTCAGCAACTGCTTTCATGTTCTCTTGAGAAGACTTAATATTTGAAGTAGAAGCTACTTCTCTTTCTTTTTCTTTTGATATCTTCAACCTCTCTTCTTCTTCTTCCTTGTGTGCTCTCAGATGTTGAGCTCTGGTGAACACAGGAGTCGTATGATTCTCAGGATTAACTGCAAGAGAGTACTGACAAATATCTTCTTCTTGTTCTTCAAAATCGGGTTCACTTTCAAAGTAGCCCGTTGCGGAGTCGCCATCGAAGTTGTCCGATTGAGGTAAGACAACATTCGAACTTGGAGTTGGAACGAAACTTGGTGCAGGTGCAGCTTCGGCATATCCCATTATCTCGTTCATTCTGACATTTTCAGGGCAAGATGCGCCGGCATGTTCAGTGGAATCATGAAAAGAGCAAAACACAGCATTTTGTGTATTGTCGGCCGCTTGCCTTGGTGGAGGTGGCCCTCGTGGCTTGTAATTGTTGTAAGGCTGAAAGTTATTCCTCCTTGGCTGATATGGCTGCTGAGGTTGATAAGGCTGCTGTGGTGCGGGCAAGGCAGGTGGTGGTGCAACTTGAGCAAGAGGCGTTGGCTGAAGTGGCAATTGCCTCTTGAGAATAGTTACTTCATTTGCAACCCTTTGAAGTAATGGATCAGCAGAACTTTGAACCAAAGGTCTAATAGCATCTCCTCTGATCTTTCCTGAGGTGATCATGTTGTCTTCAATTTCTATTGCACCTTGTTGTGCTTCTCCCAGTTCCGTCTCATGCGCCGATCTTATGATAAAGGCTATCTCTGATGGAAGTGCATTGATGAAACTGCTTAACAGGATCTCAGGCGATGGATTGAGTGTATATGAAAGACGAGTAACCAGGCGGTTAAACCTTGCTACGAACTCTCTCATTGGTTCATTGTCCTCCTTCTTTGAATTGGAAAGTCGAGCAAACAACTGGTGGCTATCTTCAGCTGGTTTGAACCTCGCGAGAAACTTTTCAGTCATAGTATTCCAGTTGGTTATGCAACCGGGTCCCAAATGATTGAACCATTCGGCAGCAGCTCCCGCGAGTGTCTCAACAAAGAGACGAACAGCAACATCTTCATGACCTACATGCAAAACAGCGCAAGCCGTTGAAAAGGCTGAAAGATGATCATCAGGATGTTGACTTCCATCACCTTGGAAACGTGGAAAGTGCTTTCTTGACCCCTTAGGCAATTCGTGATTTGCCCCTAAGGCCAAAGGTCCAATATTGTCACCCCAAGGCAGTGGGGGACCTCTTCTTCGATTGCGATTGTTGTTGTCATCGTTGTTGCGGTTATCACCCATTGCTTCGAACTCTTCTTCTTCGAACACAGGTACGGTGTTGAACTCAGGAACTGTGTCGGATTCAAGGTACTGTGTCGGATGATTCTCCAACTTCTGTATGATGCGTATGTGGAAGGAAAGTATCTTCTTGGAAAAGCGGATTTGTTCTTGTTCTCCTCCTTGTATAGACTATGTAAGCCAGGATTGTCTAGTCCCACGCGGGTGGTGGCAAGACAGGTCTCTCGGCTGCAATATCGGCTTTCTCTTCCTCTTTGTCTAGAATAGCAGCAGCGTTTCTCCACTGAGCAGGGGTCTCCTTCTTCTCAAAGATGAAACTTCTCAGGCTGCTGATAATGTCCACTTGCTCTCCTTCAATTATCTGGAAACTTGGCTGGATAACTGGAGGTGTAAGATCAGGTTGTTGAACTGGAGCAGTAGGACGCCAGATGGTCATACCCGTGACATAAAGCCTAAGCTTTCTTTGTTGTTTAAAGCCTCGTGCCCCACGGTGGGCGCCAGAAAACTGTTGGCGTTTAAATTCGCACCTCTGGAATGCGGATTTGAAAACGGACAGCTATGCACAGATAAACTGCTCTTCAAATTAGGAGGGGAAGCTCCCTCTTGCTGATGGTGTTTGAAAGAAAGTAAACTAAAACTAAGTTGCCTATCTTTTTGGATCAGCTTAGAGCACAAGGTTTTTTAAACACAAACGCCGCAGCTGAGATTTTCTGATAAGAAGTTCAACTACGACTAACTTAGACTAAAGACGTTCCTAACCTCTCAAGTAATAGCAGAGCAAGAGAAGTTAGAAATTAACAAGGTAGATTTTCTGACAAAAATACTTTAACAATCTCTCTCTCAACAAACACCTACACACTTCACTGTAAGCTGAAATAAAGATCATGAAAGCATAACATAGATAACGGAAATCTGAGATTTTAGACCAAGGCAAAAGAGGCTCATGATTTTATTACTCAAATCTCTAAAACAAAACTCCCTTCTAACATGCCTTGAATAAGAAATTGCAGCTAAGGAGGCTTGCAAACTTATTCTTAACACAATAGAAAACAGCAATCTCACTAACTCCTTGTTGGCTAAAGAGGCTCAACAATTTGCTTATCACAACACAACTGAACTGAAACTGAATAACAAATAGAAGGCAAAATAGGCTCAGCGTTTTGTTATCACAATAACCGTTAAAGAAAAATAAATGAGCAAAGGCTCTTATTTATAGAGAAGCAGAGGAGTAGGGAACCCTAAAATCTCCTTGCTTTCACAATCTAGGGCTTGCTCAGCAAGCAAGCTTTATTACTAAATCTAGAAAGAAGATAACAACTAAAACCCTAAAAAGCAGAAAAAGCGGGAAACGCCAACTATTACATCTTATCTTCTTTCTATCCTCAAAGAATGGATAAGGATGATTCCAAGAATAGAAAGAAAGCGGGAAAGAAAGCTTCTAGAAGAAAGCTGCTTTAAAGCTCGATCACATCCGCTAGGAAGTCTGAGATGTGTCCCGGTTCGGTGCATCTATACCATCAACAGCAAAACACCGCTTTTCAAGAATATCTTCGGCATCTTCAATAGATCTTAGGAAATCTTCAATCTCATTGGCCGCTTTATTGAACTTTGCTGACATCACTGAAATATGACCTATCCTTCCGCCAACTGGGCTGCAACTTTGAACAACGTTCTGGAACTGATTTTGCACCTCCTCAAGCCCGACATAAGAACCATCTTCAAGACTGTACTGAGAGGGGATCTCTATGACAAATTCACTGATGAAAAGGAGAGCTTCAACCACCCTTTGTCTGTAGGTGATGAATTCTTCAGATATCCTCTCATAGGTTTTAACTTTGAAAACATGACGTTCTCTCCATGCAAGGATTTGTCTTTTGTGCTCCTTTGAAACTGCTGAACCGTAGGCTGTGTCTAAATCAGCAATGATAATCTCATGCCTAGGTTTTACTTCAGCCCATGTTTGTTCAAATCCTTGGATGCTTTGACGAAGTTTATGAGCATTCTCTCTCAACTGGAACATCCGAGCCAAGATCTCCTTTCCTCTGACAATGAAGCTCTCGATCCACTCCTGAGTCTCTTTCCCACATATGACCAGCTGTCTTAACTGATGGTGATCAGCTGGTGTCTCTAAGACCTGGGGCAGCAACTGAGTTGTTTGGGAAGAACCACGAGCAAGGTTAGAAATAAAAAGCTTAAGCTGCTGATTTTCGGCCTTGAGGGCTGCCTTGTCTTCTCCATCTTTAAGCACTCTTTCATGTAGGTTTTCGGATACAACTTTGAAGAGACTCAAATCTGCATGTCTGGTATTTCTACCAAGATTAGCCTTGACCATTACAAAATCATCCATGTTCACCTCATCTCTATTCTTATCTTCTGGAGGCACAGCAGTCTCTACAACAATCTCGTTATCAGGATTCCTATCAAAGTGAACTTGCTTCTTTGCCTTCTTCTTAGGAGGTTCCTGATAAATATTATCGAGATCATCAACACTCACTTGATATGAAGGCCTTCTCCTAACCCTTCCTAAGGAGTTCTCAAGCCAAGACACCGTAGTATCTTTACTAACTTCCTCAGGAGGTACTGCTGCGATCTCTTCATCATCTTCGATATCAAGATCAATATGAATTGGTGACGAACCCGTCAAAGGTACAGGAACATGTGTTGAAGGTGGCTCCTCTGCTTCATTCTGAGGTATGGGCTCGTCAAGAGGAACTTCTGAATCAACTGTAGGCTGTTCCTGTATGACTATGCCTGAGAAATCCAACCTTCTCTTTACATTTTTATTTGATCTACATCCTTTGACGCCATCTTGAGACTGACTTTTACCCTTTCCTTTTGACTGTGCTGTAGAAGAAGAGGGAATTATCCTTGGCGGCTCTGCTACTGGAATAGAGTTCTTCCTTTTAAGCACTAAGAAAACCTTACTATACTCCACGACTTGTCTTGTTCTGTCTTCAACTGAAAGAGATTCCTTGTTTGCCCAATTAACTTGTGGAAGAGGCTGATCCTTGATTCTTTTCTGAGTGTACATTGGTAGAAGCACATCTTCATCATCATCGGAGAGTCCTTCAATGTCTTCATTCAAACAGTCTTTCATCTGATGGAGAGTCAACCTGCTGTAACTACGCCTTCGCACTTCAAACTCATCTGCACAGTTAGCCCAAAAATCTTCAAGTGCGGGTATATGATTGTAATTCTTCTCCAACCGGCCAGCGTAGACACCATGAGGATCAAATGACCGCCTCTCACTATAGGGTTTGAGACCGAATTTATCTAATTCTTCTCCAATTGTCCTGGCATCTGCAGCAGTCCTGCATGTATAAATACCCAATCCTAATGGAAAGTGAAGAGAGGGTTTCTTTCTATTTCTCAAGACTGTATGGACACCGTGAGCTTGCCTCAAGAATTCCATGAAGATGACCTCGTCTGACGGATACCTTGGCAACATGAGCGGGGCACCTGAATAACCATAAACCCTGAGATAGGTAAAGGTAGGAAACTGTATAAACCAATCTGCCCATTCCGCCATTGCTGCCCTAGCAACTGAAGATATGCGGACGTGCAATTCATTGTCTAAGTCACGCACCGTGTACATCAAGAATGCCTCGTTCACCCTTTTGTAGTGGTGCAACGACTTTGTGAACTCCAGCTGAGGATAATAATTATATATGTGTTGAACGCTCAAAGATCCCTCGGTGTTCAATCCTCTGAATTGACCTTGATAGGCCACCAGGTAGACTAGATATGACACCATGTGAAATACATGAAACTGGAAATAGTCTGTTATTTGTTGATGTAGGCAGTCACTAATCAAAGTAGGCCAGTCATAAAACTCGGTTTTCTTCATAATGTGAGGTATGGCATAAAACATCCAAGGTTGGAACTTGGTGGCATCCTCGGAACCAGTGACCCTGTTGAGCAAAGTGATGATGATGGCAACCTCGTCCTTGAACTCCCCTCGTCCGACATTCTTGGGCAATGTCTTATGTTTTTCTTCATCCATCTCTCAATCTTCTTGCTAAGTATTTGTCCTATGCATATTCCACATCTTTTCATTAATCTCATCCCTCGAAAAGAGTTACACTTTCGTGCCATGGGGAATGGAAAACACTTTTCAACCATGTCGCTTTAAATCAGAATCAACTCCTCGCTTATCCGGACCGATCTCCCTTAGTGCCTGGTTGTAACGCTTAATGCAAGCGACATTTAACTCAAGGCTCCGGAACCGAGTAGGAATAGACGCTTGCCGCGAGGAGTCCGCTGCACGACCCGTGTTCCCGATTGAAGTGTTGCCCCGCTTCTTCCATGCAGTAGGTCAACACCTATTGATACATGATGCAAGTCCTGTCTACCGCTTTGATGTAATTGTGAAAAGTGCCGATTCGACTTGAAAACGCTATAGGGAGTGTAATTCCATTTCTAAAACTTGAAGAATGATCAGAACTACTCGTTCGCATAAGTTCTGTGCAATTTCTATTTTAGAATGCTGGATTTTTGTGCTTCAACGGACTTAATTTTTTGGAGAATTTTTTCTGAGATATGGGTTTTGTTCGGAATATCAATGCAAGACAACCCAGATCGTCCGTTTTTGAAAATCTTGAATTTAGCCTGAAAAAGCAGCAAACCCTAATTTCTTCAATTTTCCCCGAAAAAAGCTGACATCTGGGTTTTGTTCAGAACATGAATAGAAATGGACCCAGATGATTGGATTTGCAAAACCCTGACGTTTGATCAAAAAAGCAGCCAACCCTAGGTTTTTGAAAAAAAGCTGCGATATGGGTTTTATTCAGAAGACTGATTGGAAAGGACCCAGATGGTTAAATTTTGAATGCACTGAGGTCTTCACCGACATGCAAGATAAAAGCACTTGCTGCAACTTGATGAAGTTCTTGAAAAATTCTTCAGAAGGTGGAGGCAAAAAGACCCAGATGACTGAAAAATTGAAAGCCTTGGCCTCCTGCTTGAAAAACTTGATCTTCTGGAACAAAAAGCTTGAAAGAACAATGGTTTATGCTTGTTGGTCTGAAAAATCTGATGTAAAACCAGCAACTATGGATTCTTGAATCACAAAAATTCTTCAAACTTGCTGCTCCAACTTTCTCCTCTGGATGCTACCTGCAAAAATAATGAAAAATACATTGAAAAGAAGTGTTAAATAGACTTAGGTTTTGATTTTTAGGTTTTGCTTTTTTTTCTGCTTTTATTTCAAAACCCTAAATCTCATCTTCTCAACTTGGACGCCATCTTCCTCTTCTCACAATTTTGAAATTTTGAAAATCTCAAAAATCTTCTATATGAAGGTTTGGGCTTTTCCCAAGAGGGCCAACTTCACCAAGTTAGTCAAAAATTTCAACTTTTTCAACTTTTCTCCACATTTTAACATGCCACCTTCTCACACTCCATTTCGCTGATTGGTTTCATCTCGACAGCGAAATGGAGGGTTCATCATGTGGAGCCTGACCGATTCCGAAGATGTTCGAGGCACCTTCAAAACTTGATTTCTCGCCTCCGACCATGGGAGGCTTTTCCTTCTAGGGGCGCCCAACTTCTCCAGTGTTAGCCATTTTTTTGATTTCCAAGTTCTTCATTAACTTCTCTTCGACAGATGATCTTGTCAAATTTTGAGCTTCGGACGTCGGATTGCTGAATGTTTGTGCTCATCGCGAAGCTGACTGAAAATGAAAAGGGGTCTTCTGGAGACACTTTGGTCAAAAAGTGAATTTTTACCCTTCAAAAGGTTGGGCGCCTATCTTGACTGGGGGCGCCCAGTTTACTAACACTTAGTTTATTTTTTGACTTTTTCACTCTTGCTTTGAATTTCTCTTTTCACCTCTCGTCGAACCCTCTGTTCAGCCTTTTGAATCTGATGACTGCGAGCTCCGTTTGTCGTGCTAAATAGCTCACTGCAAAGCCAGTTGAATTCTGAAGACATCCCGTTATAGCTTCGATCAGAATTCCTCCGTTTGCACCCCAGTGCTACTTCTTAGTAATTTCGCCTGCACTTAAAAATTTCAATTTGTTCATCTTCTTCAAGTTCCAGATTTTCATTTTATACCTTGACTTCAACTTGAATTTTCCGGAGACTGGATCATCTGATGCTCTGACGGGGATATCCATCTCGAAGCCGACTGAACAGTGAACAACTTTCATTGGAGACCGTAACCCTAATTTCTTCATCTGATGCCCTAAAAAGGTGGGTTTCTTCAATCGGGGCCTAAACTCAGACTTAGAAAATTTTCTGACTTTTCACTTTTCTCGACATCCTCGCGGTGCATGTTCATCGCTTACCTCTCATTGAATTTGAATGCTTCAACCGACGTCAAGTACCGGATGACCTCCATTGATGACCTCGAACTCCGTGATATGCTTCAAAAGCCGAATAGACCCAGAGGGCAAACCGGGATTATTTTAAGATTCTCGACCGCGACCAGCCCTCGACACCTGACATATTTTGAGCTAATCAAAATCGGGCTCGACTCGGCTGACCAACTTTCTATTTTTAGAAATTTTGCCAGATCCGCTTCAAGAAACCTGTGAAAACCTAAAACGTTACTATTTCGAAAAAAAATTCTAAAAATAGCAGTTTTCCTAAAATTTAGGGATGAAAAACTGAGATCTGGGTTTTGTAGGTTAAGCTGCTCTTAGCAGACCCAGATCGTCAGAATTTGAAAAATTTGTGTTTTAACCCTCCATGCAAGACATGCACACCCAAATTTTGACCTTTTTGACTGATTTGACAAGACTTTTACTCATTTCTTCAAAATGTCTAAGTGTAACAAAAATTTTAATTTTGGGGTACAACAGTAAGTATAATTGTTGAAGAGATTGAGTTATCCATCATCCATTGAAGAATTTGAAAGTTGGTGCCCATCAAAGAAGAGATTGGTGTCTCTTGCTGAGTTGGTGCCCAGTTGTGGGGATTGGTGTCTTTAGTGGGTTGGTGCCTACAAATTCTACAATTGGGGATTGGTGTCATTTGTAGGTTGGTGTCTACAAAGATTGTAAGAAGTTTTATATATAGCATTATATTACTGTGGTTTTCTCTTGCAAGGATTTCCACATAAATCTTGGTGTTCTTGTGTTCTTAATTGTCAAGATCTTGCATGGTTACTATTGTTATGATTGATTAAGTTTAAATTGGTAAAAGTTTGTTATACTGATTCACACAACCCCCCCAACCCCCCTCTTTCAATATAACCGTGTGCTCATCAAGAAAATGATTTATTTTGATTAACAACCATACTAGAAACCAAATAAAGCAAACTTGTAAATAATATTTCAATTCTTCAATGTAAATCTCAACAAATCCCATAACATTCAACACATTGGCAACCTTTGTATGAAATTGCTCCAATGGATGTTGAGGGTTTTAATCCCAAAACCCAATTATCTTCAGCACAATGGATGTTGAAGGTTTTAATCCCTAAACGTTGCGATACTTGTCAGCAACTTCATGTTTCATTGCCTCTTAATAGAGCTCCTAAATCATGAGGCAAGCTTACCTCCATCTTGTGCAAACCTCCTCACTTTGCATGCATCTTGCTCTGGTCTCTATACTCTATGCCTCAAATCAATGCAGATCTGAATAGCATTGGGGTATCTCAAAGAACCAATAACTAAAAATTTCAGCCTATAATCCACAACTTCTGTCATCTGTCACAGTCAAGCACCAATCACTAGTCAAAATTTCAAGCCACTATGTTGGCGTAAAATCTAACACCTCTGGAGTGCAGGTTTGTACGGACAGCTATGTACAGTACGCAATGAGTGCTCTTCAAATTAGGAGGGAAAGCTCCCTCGTTGTGCTAGAATGCATGGAAAAGAAAAGTAATCTAAGTCCTATCTTTTTGTTCTCAGCTGGAAGAGGCACAAGGTTAAGAAAACCAAGAACGTTGCAGCTAAGGATTTTCTGGTTTCGCAGATCATTAACTACAACTAAGCTAACTACTTTAAATCTATCCAGTTTCCTCAAGAAAACAGAGCATGAGGAAATGGAGCAGGGATGACTATTGGACGATAAACGAGTTTAGATTCTCTACTTGAAGGCAAGGTGGCGCAACTATCATCTCAATCTAAACAAGCTTATTGGGCACAAAACAGATTTAAGAATTCACCAAGATGATCTTATGAAACCCTGTGTGGCATAACACTTGATCAAAATAGTAAAAACTTCACAAAACAGCCTTTATCATTACAATCTCATGAAACCCTATGTGGCATAACCCTTGATTATAATGATAAAGATTCACGAAACAGATTTATCACCGTAATTTCTCGAAACCCTATGTGGCATAACGATTGATCACAATGGTAAATAGACATAAAACAGATTTATCATCTCAATCTCTTGAAACCCTATGTGGCATAACAATTGACCTCAATGGTAAATATGTTCAAACAGATCTAACTATGGGAGGAATTTACCACGCCAATCTTATGGAACCCTATGTGGCATAACACTTGATTGAAAGTAGTAAAGACTTCACAAAACGATTTTATCATCACAATCTCACGAAACCCTATGTGGCATAACACTTGATTGAAATGATAAAAGATTCACAAGACATAAAGAATCCACCATTACAATTGCATGAAACCCTATGTGGCATAACACTTAATCATAATAGCGAAGACACATGAACAAATACCAAAAGAGCAATATTGAGGGCAAGGTAGGCTAATATATTTCTCTCTCTCGCAAAAGTTAATTACAAATGAGCAAAGCTTTATATACATCAAGGTGTAGGTAACCCTAAAATCACCTTGAGTTCACTACAGTCTTGCAATGCATGCAAGTCATGCTACTACCCCTAATGAAGTAAACTATACAATTAACCGGGCAAGTTACCATCAGCTTAACCGTACAAATAACCTATTGACAAATGTGCAAGCATGCACGCTCTTATTTAAAGCAGTTAATCGGTTACTACCTTCGCTTAACACTACCTTCGCTAACTGGAAACCCTAACCCTAACCTGTGTTGATAATTCCAAGAATGAGATAAGCATGTGTTAAGTCAGCAAGTAACTCAAGACTGAAAGTCGAGTTAACTGCTGCTCATGACTCAACCCTCGAAATTAACTGAGGTTCCAACTGGCAGATCACTCCATGTCAACTCGGTCTAACACTTTGACCAAGAACTCATCAATCACTCTGTCTTCTGCACTTTGATGCTGTCCAAAAATAATAATCTGCTTCTTCAATTCTCTGTCACTTTCCTTGACTGTATGCATACATTCTTTAACATTTTCAGTCGCCTTCTTGAAACTCGCTAAAATTACTGAAAATGTGATCAGAACCTCCATCAAGATATCATAAACATGCTTCTGAAACTCAGTTTGTACAACCTCGAGATCAGCGTAGGTACCATTTTCACGAAGATAATGGCACAAGATCTGAGTGACTTTGGTGGCTCTGTAAATGAAGTGATCTCTGTTTCTTTTGCAGCCTAACGCTTCATTGTCAGCTGCTCTGATGAAAACCTAAATTAAGACCGATTTGGTCTTGAATTCAGTCTAGTTGAATCGCCTTCTGAAAAACTCGCCCATTGACTGTGAACACGGCTATGTTCTAACAACTTTCTCCAGAAAGCTAAAATGGCTCCTGGTGGGACTAAAAATAACCTGTCGGAGGATAATTTTCACCAAAAATTCTGAGACATGGGTTTTGTCCGGAAAATGATTCCAAGACAACCCACAACGTCAGAATTGTGAAAAAACGCCGTTTAGCTTGACATGCAAAGATTCTTCAATCGAGAACTACAAGGGTTTTAGAGCTTCTCGGGGCAATTTTTCTTGAGAAAATCTGTAACATGGGTTTTGTGCACAACGGAATTCTGAACAAACCCAAATGATGAGATTTTCGAAAAGATGTGATTTTGACCCACATGCAAAGAAATCTTGGAAAAAAGGCACAGAGCTTTAGAATGAAGACTACGGGGCGATTTTCTCGAAAAAATCTAAGAAATGGGTTTTGCTGCAAATGCTGAAATATGCAAACCCAGATGATCAAACTCTGAAAATGTGTTGAATTGCTCTGACATGCGAAGAAAGTACCTAAGGTGAGAAATAGAAGAAATAAGACAGAAGATAGAAAGTTTTGCTTGTCTGCTTCTGAAAAATCTGCCAACTTCTTCCTTGGAATTTAATGAAACCTGCATGCAAAGTGGAAATAAAGTCTAGAATCGACTTCCTCTGAACAATCTGAACTCGTAGCTTCGAAGAACGCTGAAAACAGACACCTGAATCACCTTAAGCTTGCTGGTCGCTCAAGAAGAATATGAGCTTCAGAGCAAAAGATGATGCAATAATGGACGCCATTGCTGAAATGAATAGACTTTTATTAATGAAATTCATACAAAGCATGAAATCCTTGAAAAATGGCGCTTGGCTTCTTATTGGACCCCATCTTAGTTAACTGAAACTCAGATATGCTAAATAAATAGCCATGCATTAGGGTTTCCCTTTCGACACTTCAGTTAACCACTCTATGCGAGTTTGACTTTAGTTAATCATCTTCATTGAATTCGCCATCCTTCAAACTTGCTTTGGATTCACCAAATTGACCTAAGGCGTACCCTTTAGATAACTTCAGTTAGCAATCAAGAATGAGATAAAGAATTCGCCACATTCATGCAATAATTATGCTAAATATAGTGACCCTTTTGGAAGTTCAGTTGGCCTTCAAGAATGCGCCAACTTCATGCTTTAATCAAATATAATCTAAATATAGCAACCCTTTCGGAACTAAAGTTATTATTCCTTGAAAAGTGCGTAGCTTCACAAAACTATGCTTCACTAAATATGGCGACCCTTTTCATGAGTGAAGTTATCAACTTCAAATTCGCCATACTTCACTAAAAATGCTTCATGCTTCACAAAATAATGCTTCATGAAAATATGGCGTCCCTTTTCAACTTCAGTTGACATTCAATGAAGCGCCATCTTCACTAAAACCTTCTCAATTTTGACCAAATTCGCCATGCATGCAAACTTCAGTTGACATTCAGTGATAATCTTCAGTTAAGTCAACATGCAATCAAGTTAACTCAACATGCAAGGTAGTTAACTGAACATGCAAACTGAAAGATCACTCCACATGCCAATATACGAACTGAAGATGACAACCCAGAAATCGTTCAGTCTAACTGCAATAACTCCAGTTATAGGCCCATTCAACTCACTTTCAAAAATTCAATTTTGAACTCTCAAGCGAATTCCAGACTTAGCCAAATTTCATGAAAATTTAAGCTAAAACCTCCGGACCCCTGTTCATCCTCGACATCTGGTTGACTCTGATTGGCTGGCACAGTGCATTGCGTAACTAAGTAAGAACTGATCAAAGATATCTTGAGATGCAAACCATAAAATTGACATCTAAAGGCTCACAAATCCAAGCGCCTTTTTGAAAAGCTGCGCTTTTTCCCTGACTTAGTCAAATTTCAACTTCTGTATCTCGAACGAAGGGAAAAACAAAATCCTTCATAACTTCTGTTTTAATCATTTTCAGGACTGGAACTCAGGTTCACTGCGGAGCTGACTTGATTCTATACGACAGCTGCAAAGGCACATTTCCTCAGAAAACATCATCTGAGGGGTGAAAAACAAGAGCGCCCCTTTCAAAAGTTGCTCTTTTCATTCCAGACTTAGCCATTTCTGGAAACGACAAAAATAATATAAAAACTTCGACTGCAAGCTGCTGAGTCATCTTCTGATCTGACGGAGACAAGCAACGGAAAGCTGAACGTAACACGGACACATTGAATATCTGAAATTATCAGAAAGAAGGCATTAAAGGCCTAAAAAGCTTAGGCGCCTTTCTCAAAAGGTGCTCTTTTGCTTTTTCCTCTGATATTTGTCTAAGATTTGACCCAACGTTTAACCTCCAGTTCAGGCGCTTCAGCAACTCAGATTCACCCTCTGACGGATGCGTCGCAAAGCTCAAACAAATGTGAGATAAACATCTTGGGTGGCATTTAGCCAAAAACCTACATTTGGCACCTCAAAAAGATGGGCGCCTTTTTGAAAAGCTGCGCTTTTCTCCAGTGTTAGCCAATTCTCGCTTTCGCCTCAATTTTGCGCCGTATCCTCCGTAACTTGCCCGAAACAGGTCCTTTTGACAGGCTTGATAGCTCACTACGAAGCTGACGTGATGCCGGACAAATGTCTACTGGAGGTGACAAACCCTAAAAATAGGATCTGAGCCCCTAAAAGATAGGGCGCCTATTTGAGAATGTGCTCCCTTCTCCAGAGATAGAAAATTTTGATGATTTTCCTTCAGATTTTCATTTTCCTTAAATCCCTTCAGTAACAGACTGACATGATACTGACGCCAACTCCATATATTTAAAAAGCCCAAAAACGACCTTCTGACATCACTTTAACAAGATTTAGACTCAATTAAGCAAAATGCCTTAGTGAAGCAAAAATTTTGGTTTTGGGTACAACACACTAGAAACTAGAACCCTTCTAAACTAATCTGTGAATGTTTGTTTGGTGCCCATACCATCTCGCTGGATCACATGGGTAACCAACCACTATGACTGCAAATACTAAATACAAGTTATAAATATGAATTATAATGGTCACTTAGTTCCTGACAGCAATAATAATAAGCATAAGTGAGTAACATACGAGTTACTGCTGAATTACAAGCCAGATTCAAATTATTAGCTTGTAGACATCAATAATGGCTAGCAAACCAACCTTATACCAATAGCTAATAATATATAAATTTCAGAATAACTAATGTAAAATGCTACTGAAATTGAAAGCAGCTGTAAGCTGCATTTTAATTCAATAATATAGTTTATTTTTTAAAATTTAATCAGCAGTCTAGGAATGGATAGAACTAAATAATATGCAGAATTTAACATCTAATCTAAGCATCTATAAATGTGTTGGTGTTTAAATTCGCACCTCTGGAATGCGTATTTGAAACGGACAGCTATGCACAGTAAAACTGCTCTTCAAATTAGGAGGGGAAGCTCCCTCTTACTGATGGTGTTGAAAGAAAGTAAACTAAAAACTAAGTTGCCTATCTTTTTTATCAGCTAGAGCACAAGGTTTATAAAACACAAACGCTGCAACTGAGATTTTCTAATTTAAGAATTTCAACTACGACTAACTTAAGCTAAAGACGTTTCTAACTTCTCAAGTAATACGCGGAGCAAGAAAAACTAGAAATGAACAAGGTTGATTCTCTTACAAAGTGCTTCAATAAACTCTTTTCCAACAAACATCTACACACTTCAATGTAAGCTGAAATTAAGATCATAAAAGCATAACACAAATAACGGAAATCTAAGACATTATACCAAGGCAAAGGAGGCTCATGATTTTATTTCCCAAACTTCTGGAACAAAAGATTATCCTAACACATGCACGGAACAAGAACTTGCAGCTAAAGAGGCTTGCAAACTTGTTCTTACACAAAGAGAACAGCAATTACAATAACTGCTTGTTGGCTAAAAGAGACTCAACAATTTGCTATCATAAAAAAATTGAACACTTGAATAACAAATAGAAGGCACAATAGGCTCGGCGTTTTGTTATCACTAGCACAGTTAAAGAAAACTAATGAGCAAAGTGTAATGTCCCCATTTTTAGCACTTCACTTTTCAGTGATTGATAGCCTATTCCCGGTGTGCTGTCGGCTAGTCAGTGGCAGAATTAGGGTTTCCGGCTGTTTGATGGGTTCTTTTGAAGATTCGGGGGTTTGTATGTTGGAGTTTGGCTGTTTGGATTCTGGATTCCTTCTGGCTTTTCAGAGAGCTTCGCAGAGGTATGACATGCAACTGCGTCGGGCAACCTTTCCAGACTTACTATTTTTAGTAAGTTATGACGGCTACATCTCGGAGTTTGGGATTTTGGATTGCGAATTCTTTTTGGGTTTTCAGAAAGCTTCGCAATGGTATCGCATGCACTTTGATCCGAGCAACTTTCCAAATTTACTATTTTTAGTAAATTCTATTTCTGGTAGTGGTCCTATTGGCTTCAGTTCAGTTGGCTTCCTTTTGCAGTCAGTTCAGTTGGTATGGTTGTTTTGGCCTTTTGATGCATTTTCTGGAGAGATAAGTATTTTAATTAAAATAATGTTATATTTTAATGTTATAACCCCTTGGTCTAGCTTCATGACTTTAAGTTGTTCTGAAAAGGGGGACCTCATGGGTGGACACATCATCAAGGAAAGTTTTAATAATTCTAAGGTCAAAATTGCTCTTGGAGGTGGGACACCAACTTTGGAGAGCTTGTGATTTTATTTAAAAATGAATTATATCCTTCTTGAAATGGGACGCCACCTTGAAGCTTGGTCAATGGTCAAGTCAAAACCTAAAAGCATCTTGAGGAATGGGCGCACCTTCTTGAAGCATCTAGAGGTGTCTTCTCAAAGTTATAAAAGGGAGCCTTGGGTCTTCATTTCATCATCTTATGACTTCAGTAATGTTATGCTGCCGAAATGGTACTAGGATTGCTTCGAGGAATGTATGCCTCCTAGCCTTGGCTCGACTTCGTGCTTGAAAGATAGCATCTAGTGGAGAAGTTAGCTTGTTGTTGAGAAGATTTTTGTAGTGAGGTTTGCGTTGTAGCTTTGTTTTGTCTTTGAAGTTCAGTTCTTGCAATTTATATCAAATTTTGGAGTTGTTTCTGTGGAGCTGAAAGCTGTTTATGCTCATATATCAGAAAATAAAAATAATCTCTTTCTGGGTATTGAACATTTGTGATTCTTTGATAGGGGCAACCCCTCATGGCAAGTTTCAGATTTTTTGATTAAAGATTGGATTTTATAAAGAGAAATCGCCCTTCTTAGAGGGCTATACCATCTGTACTTCCTTGGGATTTGTGCAAAAAAGAATTAAGGGTTATTTGGTATGGTTTTGGTGTCCCATCTTGGTCGCCATACTTATTAGGGTATTCTGCATTTGATTTCACATCATTAGTGTGAGTATTGAGTGAGATATGTGCATTTTGGTGAGATACTAGGTTGCTGGTTATGCATTTCAACTTGCTGGTCTGTCATATCAGACTTAGGAAATTGCATTATATTGATGGGTTGGTGACTAGAACATCTTATTAAGCTTTGAGGAGACATTGTTTATTATTGCAGTACTGGAGAGCTTCTAATCTTTGTCATGACAGGCACTTTCTATCAAATTGTACGCTGAACAGTAGTACTGTCAACATTCTCTCTTCTGCTCTTTACTTTACTGTATCTCCCACTGAATAAGTGGAAGAGGCTGGCTTTCCGCCTATCTTATTTTGAATGTTGCATTGTAGCTCATTAGAGTCTCCGCCATATGGTAGCCCCATTCCCACCTTGGGTTGGATAGCACATTCTTGGCGTCGAGTTATTTTCAGCATTGTAATTGATAGGGGACCCTCTGACCATATGCTTGTCGTCATCTGGCGCATCCTTGGTTAGAGTTCTTTTAACAGCATTGCATTGAGATCCTCTGACCATATGCTCACACCTTGCCCAATTCGGGATCCTGGTGTACATCCTTGGTTACAGTTGAATTCCGCATCGTTTTGGTTTAAGTGCTAACCCTAACAGATGTGTGTTGCATTGCTTATTGTAATTAAAAATTGAAAAAAATTGGTTCGGAATATTTCACAAAGGCTCATATTTATAAGTAAGCAGAGGAGTAGGGAACCCTAAAATCTCCTTGCTTTCACAATCTAGGGCTTGCTAAGCAAGCAAGCTTTATTTCTAAATCTAGAAAGAAGATAACATCTAACACCTAAGAAAACAGAAAAAGCAGGAAACGCCAACTATTACACTTTATCTTATTTCTCTTCTCAAAGAATGGATAAGAATTTTTCCAAGAATAGAAAGAAAGCGGGAAGAAAGCTTTTGGAAGAAAGTTGCTTTAAAGCTCGATCACATCCGCTAGAAAGTTAGAAATTGTGTCCCGATTCGGTGCATCTATGCCATCAATAGAAAAACTCTGCTTTTCCAAAATATCTTCACCATCTACAACTGACCTAAGGAAATCTTTGACCTCATTGGTCGCTTTTTCAAACCTTGTTGACATCATGGAAATTTGACTTAAGCCACCATCGCTGCCACAGACAACACTCTGAAATGGAGTTTGCACTTCATCAAGTCTGACATAGGAACCGTCATCATGATGACATCGAGCTAGGATCTCTGCGATGAACTTGTTGACGAACAGAAAAGCCTCGACCACCCTCTGCCTGTATGCAATGAACTCCTCGACCATTCTCTCGTAGGTTCTCACCTTGAAGAGATGACGCTCCTTCCACGCAAGGATTTGTCTCTTATGTTCTTTGGAAACTACTGAGCCATAGGCTGTATTTAGATCAGCAATGATGATTTCATGCCTTGGCTTCTCCTCTAGCATTGATTGCTCGAATCCTTGCAGGCCTTGACGCAAGTCGTGAGCGTTATTCCTTAACTGAAACATTTGCACTAAGATTTCCTTTCCTTTGACAATGAATCCTTCGATCCACTCCTGAGTTTGCTTCCCACAAATTACTACTGTCTCAACTGATGATGATCGGCTGGAGTCTCTAGAACCTAGGGCAGCAACTGTGTAGCTTGTGAAGTACCCTGAAAAAGGTTAGAAATATAGAGCCTGAGTTGTCGTATTTCAGCCTTGAGGGCTGCCTTGTCCTCTCCATCCTTGAGCACTCTTTCTTGCAGACTCTCAGATACAACTCTGAATAAGCTAACATCCGCGTGCCTGGTTCACTTGCCAAGGTTGGCCTTTACCATCACAAAGTCATCAATATCCACCTCATCTCTGTTCTTGTTTTCAGGAGGTGTAGCCGTCTCCATGACCATTTCACCTTTAGGGTTCCTTTCAAAATGAATTTGCTTCTTCGCCCTCTTCTTAGGAGCTTCCTGATAGATAGTGTCAAGGTCGTCAAAATTCACCTGATATGAGGGCCTTCTTCTTTTCCTTCCCATGGAGCTCTCTAACCAATATATTGTATCTCTTCTGACATCCTTGGGAGGTTTGATTGCAACTTCATCATCTTCTTCATCCTCTATATCAATATGGATTGGTGAGGACCTTGGCAAAGGTATAGGTTCTTGTGTCGCGGGTTCATCTTCTATCTCCCTCTGAGGTATGGACGCTTTTGGAGGAGCTTTAGGTTCAGTTGTTGGCTGCTCTTGTATGATGATGTTGGAGAAGTCCAACCTTCTTCTTACATTTTTAGTTGTCCTTTTATCCTTGACGCCTTCTTGAGACTGCTTGACACCTTTCCCCTTTGTTTGCGTTTCGGAGGAGGCAAGTGATGAAATAATCCTTGGTGGCTCTGCTGGTGGAATGGAGTTCTTCCTTTTGAGTACTAGGAAAACTTTGCTATGCTCAAGAACTTGTTTTGTTCTTTCCTCTACCGAGAGGGTTTCTTTATTTTCCCAATTGACCTGTGGAAGGGGTTGCTCTTCTATTTGCTTCCAAGAGTACATAGGCAGAAGCACATCTTCATCATCATCTGATAAACCTTCAATATCCTCTGACAAGTAGTCCTTCATTTGATGAAGAGTCAGCCGACTGTAATTACTCCTCCGCACTTCGAACTCATCCCTGCAATTAGCCCAAAAATCTTCAAGAGCGGGTATATGATCATAGTGTAAGAACCCTGGTGGTTCTCAACCCCGAAACCCTAGCTGTAGATATTGTTTTTTGCAAATTTTCTGTTTTTCTCAATGTTCCACTGGGACGCGTCCCCCCGGAAAAACCACCCGTTTCCGAGACGGGGATGTTTCCGAGATGGGGAGACGCCTAGGAAACGTCCCTCCGCCGTCCCCCTGTTTCCCCGCCGTCCCCCCGTTTCTCCGCCGTCCCCCCCGAAGTCCACTTCTGGGATACTTCAGGGAAACTTTTGGGAGACTCCAAGGAAACTTCTGGGAGACTTCCAGAAGTCCCCTCCACCCAAGGAAACTCCAAGGAAACTTCTAGGAGACTCCAAGCAAAATCTGGGAGACTCGAAGGAAACTTCTAGGAGACTTCCAGAGGCATGAGGCCATTAGCCTGGAGCCATTTACTATTAGCATTTACTATTTTGTACTCTGTTTTTGAAGTTTTGAAGTTTGAACATTGATGATACAAGGATAGTTGATTGTAATTATGATTCATCAATCATGATTATGAAACTCAAATTATGAAACATCTAGTTCTTGTTGCATTTTCCAATGTCTATATTTTCATTTTGATTTTCAATGTTCAATGGTTCACTAGTTCAATGAAATGATATATCATTGCAATATGTTATTATGTTTAAACTTTAAACTTTTAAGTTTTAAGTTTTGTTCTTATGTGTTAACGTTACTTATTCCTTAGGCTTCTACAGTTATATAATTATATTGTTATACATCTTTTTATAACTAATTTTTTAAGTACTATATGTATTTTAGCGCCGCTCCCACACCACCCCCCCGCCGCCGCCCCAAACTTAGGCCCCCGCCTCCCATCTCGGAAACACGCCCCCCGCCGTCCCCCCGTCCCCGTCCCCGAAACTCCGTGGAACACTGGTTTTTCTGTGTTTTTTTGTATTTTTGAGGGATTTTGCAAAATACTAGAAAACTGCGATTTTCTAAGAAATGCTTGGAAAATTCATAAAAATTCATATGACAATAAAAACACTTGGAAAATGTTCATAACTCAAAGGCGCATCAATTTATTGTATTTCCAGAGCCTTTACAATGATAAAATCTGAATAATGAATAAAATATAATCTATTTGAAAAGAACCTGGTGGCGGCTGCAACATGCATGAGAGATTTGAAAGAATATGATATGAATGTCTCCTGTCCTCAGATCTTCAACTCAGAATGATACGGAATCCTCCAAAGACCAAGGCGCACTGAAACCAATCAACAGAGACTGAAGAATGAAGGCGTATTTTCCTGAGATGAATAGTACGGCCCTGCTGGTACAGAAAGTACAGCCTATCGCAGCAGCTTTGAATATAGTACGGCTTCTTGAAAGATGTGCCAGAACTCAGATAAATGACCTCTGATAAAGTCACCTTTATTAACTGATGATATTCTCTGAATCTCCTTCTGGAATCGATGCTATATGATCAACTGCAACTTCTGAATGAAGTCACCAAGATGCAAGCTTCAACTGGTATTTCACAGTCTCAGTCTGCCAATTCCTAAAGAGGTATCGTTCTCCATAAATGATTCGTCTGCCAGAAACCCTAGGGTTTGCAAACTCCAATGCTCAGAGCAAAATAAGACAAAAGTTGAATAACATAATCATAATGGTTCGATTTTGTCTTTCCTGTGAATATATATCCTTCTTGAAAATTCGACCCAAAGCCTTTATTTAATAATCACTTAAATAAATGATTAATTATTGCGCTTTTGACTTAGGAGAAATTCATTTAATAATTGGCGCCTTTATTAATGAATAATAAATATTCATTATATCAAATATTAATACTTTATTATAAAGTATAATAAATACTTTATAATATGCCAATTTAATTAAATATTAAATAATTAATAACGTGACTTTAATATAAAGTCAAAGTATTAATTATTTCATTAAACCATTAAATACTCCTTATTTCTCCATCTGTCCATCAAACCGAAGAACTGGGTCGACTCTGAGCTGAATAGTTGAACCAGGTGCCCTGCCCAAAATAGCAGCTTCCGCCTGACCTAACTTTCTAAAAATCCACTCTGGAAGATTCTGCGAAAGCCCAACCTGAAACAACTGCAATACTGAAGCTACAAAACACTGAGTAACTGCCTCAGATGATCCTCTGCACACATTTGTCAACCTACGAGGATCGAAATAATAGGCTAACCACGTCACCAACTGCGCTGACTAGGATGGGGACATCACAGTCCGCCCTCCCTGAAATTGCTTTTCCTCAAGCAATCTCAACTCTGGATGCTGTAAGATCACCTCTGACTCCCATGTAGCATCCTCAACTGGTAAATCTCTCCACTTGATCAGATATTCCCTAATCACCCGCCTCCGAAGGTGTCTCTCTCTCATCTCGAGGATGGCCTCAGGTACTAATATCAGTTTCCCTTCATCATCAAGGGGTGGAAAAACTGGAGAGGGAACCACATGCTGACCCAATGCCTTTTTCAGGCGAGAAACATGAAACACATTATGGACCTTGCTATTAGCTGGCAAGTCCAACTCATAAGCAACCTCGCCCACTCGTCTGACAACACGAAATGGACCATAGTAGCGAGGTTTCAGCTTCTCAGCCCCACTCTTCCGCAGAGTAGACTGACGATATGGCTGCAACATGAGGTAGACCATTCACCCACATCAAAAGTAAGCTCAACCCTTTTCTGATCAGCATACTGCTTCTGCTGATTCTGTGCCCGCTGGATATTGTCTCGGAGAGACCTCAAAATGTCCTGCTGACTCTGCATCATATCCCCTGCACTCGGCACTCTGCTATCGCTCAATATCAAATCCAGAGGGTTGGGCGCCTCATACCCATACAAAGCCATAAAGGGTGTCATCTGTATCGTCATGTGGTGAGTCGAGTTATAACAATACTCGCATAGATAGATCCATCTCACCCAAGCTCTCTGCTGTCCAACTATATAATTACGCAAATAACCTTCCACCCACTTATTGACAATCTCTGTCTGCCCATATGTCTGCGGATGGTAGCTGGTACTCGGTGTCAGTTCGGTCCCACAAAGCCTGAACAACTCCTGCGAAAAGTTGCTCATGAACCAACTGTCTCTATCGCTGACTATCGTCTGAGGCAACCCATGCAACCGGAATACCTCTCTGAAAAATAACTCTGCAGTCTGCGATGCTGTGAAAGTAGTAGTAATCGGGAAGAAGTGTGCGTATTTAGTCAACCGATCAACCACTACGTAGTTGCAATCTTTACCCTGGGCTTTCGGCAAACCCGTGATAAAGTCCATCGATAAACACTCCCACTTCCTATCAGGTATCGGGAGTGGCTGGAGCAATCCAGCAGGATAAGTGTGCTCCTGCTTGTTCTGCTGGCAAACAGAACACTCACGGACATACTGTAATACATCAATTTTCAGCCCTTTCCAAGTAAACCGTTCCCCAACCATTTTATACGTCTTATAGTACCCCGGATGGCCCGCCATAGGAAGGTCGTGAAAGGCTCTCAAAACTATAATCCGCACCTCAGAGTCAGGAACCAAAAGAATCCGCCCCTTGTAAATGATCAAGTCATCTACAATAGTATACCTATCATCCTGCTCTATCCTGTCAACAATGCTAGAAGCCCATGGGTTCTTAGCATACTCAGCAATAATCCAATGCCTCCAATCCTCTGTGATCTGTGCCATAGCATTCAACTGAGGTCTGCGAGACAAGGCGTCAGCTACAACATTCTGCTTCCCCTTAATGAAGGTGATATCAAAGTCATACGACTACAGTTTACTGACCCATTTTTGCTGCCTCTCATTCAAGTCTCGCTGTCCAAGGAAATGTTTCAGGCTATTGTGGTCTGTACGGACACTGAATTTGCTGCCCACCAAGTATTGCCTGAACTTAGCCAAAGCATGCATAATGGCTAACATCTCCTTGTCATAAATACTGTAGAATCTCTCAAGACCCCTAAGCTTCCTGCTCTCGAATGCAATAGGATGTCGCTCCTGCATCAAAACGGCACCAATGCCCTCTCCTGAAGCATCAGAGAATAAATCAAATGACTTCGTAAAGTCAGGCAATGCTAGCACCAGACATGAAGTCATGATCACCTTGAACCTGTCAAAGCACTCCTGCGCCTGTGGTGACCAAGTAAAAGCCCCCTTCTTTGTCAACTCAGTAAGGGGTGCGGCGTGATGCTAGAACCCACTAACAAATCTCCTATAAAATGCACACAACCCAATGAAACCTCTGAGTTGCGTAAGGTTCTCAGGCACCAGCCACTCAACTATAGCTCGGACCTTTTTGGGGTCCATACTCACTCCCTTGGCACTGATGATGTGCCCCAGATACAACAACTCCTCCATACCGAGCTCGCACTTGGATTCCTTAGCATAGAAAGACTCGTCTGCCAAGATACCCAAGACTGCATCTAAGTGAGCTAGATGCTCCTTCCATGACCTGCTATAAACCAAAATGTCGTCGAAGAAGACTAACACAAATCTCCTCAACTGAGAGCTGAAAACCCTGTTCGTAGTTGCCTGAAAGGTGGCAGGTGCATTGGTTAACCCGAAGGGCATAACCAAGAACTCAAAGTGACCGCAATGACACCTGAAAGCGGTTTTCTCAATATCCTGCTCCCTCATCTGAATCTGGTGGTACCCTGATCTCAAATCAATCTTCGTAAAGAAGACAGCTCCGTGCAATTCATCAATTAGCTCATCAATGCGTGGAATAGGGTACCTGTTCTTAATTGTTCTTTTGTTGAGCTGTCAGTAGTCAATGCACATCCGAAGTGATCCATCCTTCTTCTTCACCAATACAACTGATGAAGCAAAAGGTGACTTGCTAGGTCTGATATGCCCCATAGCTAACAACTCGTTGATGGTCTTCTCTATCTCATCCTTGAGTCGTTTCGGATGTCTGTAGGGAGTGATCATAACGGGCTTTGCGCCCTCCTCCAACTCAATAATATGCTCTGTGCCTCTGTCTGGAGGTCTACCAGGTGGAATGTCACTAAACACTTTGGAGTGTTTAGTCCTCAAGATCTGAATGTCAGGGTGGTACTCACCCTTCTGCTGCTTCTGCTGGGCTGGCATCAACATGCACTCTGCTGCCTAGTCAACCATATCATGACGAATGAGCCTCTCCATCCACCTGAATGAAACCATCCTCAGATTACTGTCTCGAATTGCCTTGATGACATGAGGTCTTCCATCAACCTTGAACTTCATCTCCATGTCGCACAGATTGAGTGTGAACTCACCCAAATCGTGCAACCATGCCATCCCTAACACCACATCAGTGTCTCCTATGTTAACAACATAGAATTCAGTCTTGAATTCATAGTTGTTCAGTCGCATCGGAAGATCAGTAATCTTTCAGTCACATCTGAGAGTGTACCCATCAGCCACCTTGACCCGAATACCCTCGAATGCCTCTGTCTGGATGCCACGCCTCTCCACCAAACGTGCATCAATGAAATTGTGTGTAGCACCAGTATCCAGTAATGTGATCACCTTCTGACCTGCTAGGAGCCCGCGAAGTCTAAACGAACCATCTCTCTGAAGGCTAGTCAAATGGGCCTCCTGTAGCTTCCTTCCACCTTTGTGTTCACCCTCATTTTCGAACCTGTCATCATCTGAAGGCTCGGAATCAGCTTGCTGGTCTGACAGATCAGATTGCTCTTCGCCCTCATAAAACCATTCCATCTGATTATTTTTGACCTTAGGACGAAGTGGGCATATATGTTTTTCATCGTAGGGTGCCTTGCACTAGAAACACAACTTTTTCTTTCTCAATTCATTCAATGTTTCTCGGTCAAAGGGTGGTGCATTCTGTCTCTTAGGATCCGGTTGATCCTTCCTTCTGTCAAAAGGCTTATTCCTGTCATTATTTTTATCAAAAGGCCTATTAGGCCTCATGTAGGGTGTCGAACCTGAATTGAACTTGCTGCGAGGTGCTGCAAGCTCCATGCTTCGCGCCTTCCTCATGGCCTCCTGAAGGGTAGGAGGGTCAAACGCCTTTACCCAACCTCTCATAGGTTCCGTCAAACCCTCAACGAAGAGTATAATAAGTCTCCGTTCTAAAATCCCTGTCACCATGACTGCAACTCTCTGAAACTCACCAATATAAGAATCCAAGCTACCCATCTGCCTGAGCTGAGCTAGCTCTCTGAAATAAAGTTTCGGATCCTTCTTATCAAAGCGCTCTATGAGCCTGCTGGTGAACTCCTGGTAAGTATTAACTGCATGATGGCCAAGCGTATACATGCCGTGGTGCCACCAATCATGCGCTATTCCATCAAGATGCAAAGTAGCAAACTTAATGGCCTCGTCCTCCTGCATAGGCCTCAATGAAAGATAGTTGTCCAATTTCTGGACCCAAGACCTTGTTGATGTCTTATCAGACCCATCAAAATATGGCAAGGTAATCTTGCTAATAGCATACTACAAGTCCCTGTTCACCTGTGGCTGCGGCTATTGATGCTGAGGGGGTCTACGGTCAAATCTACCTCCTCCTCTAGGTTTATGAACATCCATAAACTCATGAAATGATAACGCCTGCCGGATCTCAGGTGCTAGTGACATGTACTCACCATGAAACCTCGTCACATCTGCCACTGTTATGCCATTATGTGGCTGAAACTCCTAATGCTGCCCCTGATGCTCTGCCCCTGGAGTCTGAGGTGGAGTCTCTCTAGGTAAGAAAGTAGGCTGACCTGGCCTACGCTCCTGATAGATCGGTGACGACTGACGTGGTACTGATGCCAAAGGCTGACCTACTGGTGTAGTCCCGCTCGTCTGTCCAATCTGTATATAATGAGGCTGTGTGGGCGTATACTATTTGATAGTGCCCATCAACTGGGACATCATGTCCATCATGTTATCATGTCTGCGTCTAAACTCCTCATCTGTAATATCACCCTCTGCATGTGCCTTCCCTGTATCCCTAACTGTCTCTGTAGGAATCTCGCGATCGGCCATTAGGGTTGCAACACTGTTTTCACTGCTGTTAGAGCTGGATCTGTGAATGCCTAAGACACCTGACACTGTCTCACCTTCTGGAATCGGTGGACCTGTCCAATCTTCGGCTCTGCCTGTCCCTACGCCCTTAATATAATGAATGGTATCTCTGTTCATGAAAAGGCAACCAAAAAGCACACTGTATTCTGAAAAAGCACAGGATGGCAGGAGATCTGTGCTCTGATACCACTGTAAGAACCCTGCTGGTTCTCAACCCCGAAACCCTAACTGTAGATATTTTTTTTTTGCAAGTTTTCTGTTTTTCTGTGTTTTTTTGTATTTTTGAGGGTTTTTGCAAAATACTAGAAAACTGCGATTTTCTAAGAAATGCTTGGAAAATTCATAAAAATTCATATGACAATAAAAACACTTGGAAAATGTTCATAACTCAAAGGCGCATCAATTTATTGTATTTCCAGAGCCTTTACAATGATAAAATCTGAATAATGAATAAAATATAATCTATTTGAAAAGAACCTGGTGGCAGCTGCAACATGCATGAGAGATTTGAAAGAATATGATATGAATGTCTGCTGTCCTCAGATCTTCAACTCAGAATGATACGGAATCCTCCAAAGACCAAGGCGCACTGAAACCAATCAACAGAGACTGAAGAATGAAGGCGTATTTTCTTGAGATGAATAGTACGGCCCTGCTGGTACAGAAAGTACGGCCTACAGCAGCAGCTTTGAATATAGTACGGCTTCTTGAAAGATGTGCCAGAACTCGGATAAATGACCTCTAATAAAGTCGCCTTTATTAACTGACGATATTCTCTGAATCTCCTTCTGGAATCGATGCTATATGATCAACTGCAACTTCTGAATGAAGTCACCAAGATGCAAGCTTCAACTGGTATTTCACAGTCTCAGTTTGCCAATTCCTGAAGAGGTATCGTTCTCCAGAAATGATTCGTCTGCCAGAAACCCTAGGGTTTGCAAATTCCAATGCTCAGAGCAAAATAAGACAAAAGTTGAATAACATAATCATAATGGTTCGATTTTGTCTTTCCTGTGAATATATATCCTTCTTGAAAATTCGACCCAAAGCCTTTATTTAATAATCACTTAAATAAATGATTAATTATTGCGCTTTTGACTTAGGAGAAATTCATTTAATAATTGGCGCCTTTATTAATGAATAATAAATATTCATTATATCAAATATTAATACTTTATTATAAAGTATAATAAATACTTTATAATATGCCAATTTAATTAAATATTAAATAATTAATAACGTGACTTTAATATAAAGTCAAAGTATTAATTATTTCATTAAACCATTAAATACTCCTTATTTCTCCATCTGTCCATCAAACCGAAGAACTGGGTCGACTCTGAGCTGAATAGTTGAACCAGGTGCCCTGCCCAAAATAGCAGCTTCCGCCTGACCTAACTTTCTAAAAATAGAAAGTTTCTAAAAATCCACTATGGAAGATTCTGCGAAAGCCCAACCTAAAACAACTGCAATACTGAAGCTACAAAACACTGAGTAACTGCCTCAGATGATCCTCTGCACACATCTGTCAGCCTACGAGGATCGAAATAATAGGCTAACCACGTCACCAGTTGCGTTGACTAGGATGGGGACATCACACATAGTTTCTCTCAAGACGGTCGGCGTAGACACCATGAGGGTCATATGATCGTCTCTCACTGTAGGGCTTGAGATTTAGTGTTGCTAACTCATCCCCCATGGACTTAGCTTCTGCTGCTGACCTGCAAGTAAAGATTCCCAACCCAAGTGGAAAATTGAGAGAGGGTTTCTTTCTGTTCCTCAAGATTGTGTGAACATCGTGAGCCTGCCTTAGGAACTCCATGAACAACACTTCATCTGATGGGTACCTTGGTAGCATAAGTGGAGCGCCGGAAAAGCCATAGACTCTGAGATAGGTAAATGTAGGAAACTGTATAAACCAGTTCGCCCAATCTGCTATTGCTGCCCTTGCAGCAGAGGAAATGTGGACGTGTAGCTCATTATCTAGGTCTCGCACTGTGAACATCAGGAAAGCTTCGTTCACTCTCTTGTAATGATGCAATGACTTCATGAATTCCAACTGAGGATAATAGTTGTAGACATGTTGTACGCTCAGGGATCCCTCTGTGTTCAACCCTCTGAATTGACCTTGGAAGGCCACTAGGTAGACTAGGTAAGAGATCATGTGGAATTCTTGAATCTGGAAATATTTTGTTATCTGTTGATGAAGGTTGTCACTGATCAAAGCCGCCCAATCTTAGAACTCAGTCTTTTTCATGATGTGTGGTATCATGTAGAACATCCAAGGTTGAAACTATGTAGCATCTTCTTGCCCTGTGATCTTGTTCAACAAAGTGATCATGATAGCAATCTCGTCCTTGAACTCTCCTTGCCCGACGATCTTAGTTAAAGTCTTATGCTTTTGTTTCATCCACTTCTGGGCGATCTTCTTGCTGTACTTGTCCTTGTTCATACTCCATATTCTCTTGCATTCTTCTTTTGAGATAGTCACGATGTCAACCAATGGTGGAATTGAGAAGCATTTCTCGATTACGTCAGGTTTCAAACTGCAAATCAATCTGCCATCTACTGAAAGGATCTCCCTTGTTGCCGGATTGTAGTGCTTAATGCAAGCGATTACAAATTCAAGACTCTGCACTGAAATAGGAATGGAAGCTGCTGCAAGGAGTCCTGAATGACTTAAGTTTCTAGTTGTGCTAACCCCTGCATTCTCCAAAGCGTGTAGATCAAACACTGGCTTGATGTGATGCAAGTCAGTCTCTGTTGTTTTGACATAATCGTGATAAAGCACTGACTTGACCTTGAAATCGTTGGGAGTGTATTCCATTCTGAAAAACTTGAAGATTGCCTGTGAACTTGCCTATGTCTTGACAAATTCTTCACACTTCCTAAATATAGAATGCTGCTTTTTTTCTTCAAATGGACAAATTTTTTGAAAATTTTATGAGATATGGGTTTTGCTCAGAATTTCGTTGCAAGACAACCCATATTGACTGTTTTTGAAAAATTTGAATTTATACTGAAAAAGTAGCAAACCCTAATTTCTTCAATTTTTCATGAAAAAAGCTGGCACCTGGGTTTTGTTCAGAAACACTTTAGAAACGAACCCAGTTGATTAGATTTGAAAAATAATGAATGCTGATCGAAAAAGCAACCAATTCTAGAATTCCAAAAAAAACTGTGATATGGGTTTTCTTCAGAAGACTATTTTGGAAGGACATAGATGATCAAAATCTGCAAACCCTGAAGATTTCCCTGACATGCAAGAAAAAGCAACTTGCTGCAACTTCAAAAATTTCTGCAAAAATTTCTTCAGAAGAATGAGTTGAGGAGGCCCAGAAAGCTGAAAATGTAAATTATTAATCTTCTCCTTCAAAAATTTGATCTTCTGGATGAAAAAGCATGAAAAAGAGAGGGTTTATGTTGCTGGTCTGAAAAAATTGATGAAGAATCAGCAAACTTGAGTTCTTGAATCATAAAATATCTCTTCAAACTTGCTGCTCCAACTTTCTCCTTTGAATGCTACCTTCAAAAATAATGGAAATTACATTGAAGAGAGGTGTTAAATAGTCTTAGGGTTTGAAATAGGTCTGCTTTCTTTTGCTTTTATCTTCAAAACCCTAAAATCAGCTGTTCAATGAACTTGGACGTCCTCATCCTCTTGCAATATTGAAATTTTTGAAAATCTTGCAAATTTCATTAAAGCATGGAAAGTTGGGCGCCCTTCTTGGCTAGGGGCGCCCATTTGCTTCAGAGTTAGTCATTTTTTGAATTTTTTCAAATTTTCACAATTTTTCACAATTTTGACCCCCTACTTTGACCTCGATTTCCGGCTTGTAGACTAATTTGATGAGCAAGCTAAATGATTCATCGTAGAGCCTGACCCGTTCTGAGAAGATTGTTCTGGAGGTGTCTCTGGCGGAAAACTTCGTTTGATCCTTCAAAATCATCAGTGCACAACCTCTCCAGGGGCACTCATCCTTCACAGACTTAGAATAATTTTTTTTTAATTTCTTCATCAACTCCTCCTCTACAGATGATCTTGTCGAATTTGGTGATCCGGGCATCGGATTGACTGATGGTTATGCTCGTTGCAAAGTTGAGGAGATACTAAGAGGGGTCTCCTGGGAGAAACTTCATCAAACAGTTGAATTTGGGCCTTCAAAATCTTGGGCGCCCCTAGCAAGTTGGGGGGCCCAACTCACTAGAGATAGAATATTTTTTACTTTCTCATGTTTGCTTTTGAATCTCAATTCTTAGCTCTCATCAAACCCTCTGTTCAGCCTCTCGTATCTGGCGACTGTAAACTCCGATTGACGTGCTGAATATCTCGTTGGAGAGCCGGATCAACTCTAAAAAAATCATGTTAGAGCTACATCTGCAAATTCATCTGTTTAGGCCCTTGAAAACTTGGGCGCCTCTTCTCTCCTGGGGCACCCAAACCCTCCAGACTTAGCCATTTTCTTGATTTCCATCTTCAAGTTCAAACCTCTATTCTGCATGTTCCACTTTGATCTGAATCTGCTAGAGATTGGGCAGTCGGATGCTCTGACAGAGACAGGCATTGCGAAGTTGGCTGAATACTGAAAAGATTGAGCATATTCACAAACCCTAACTGCTGAGTTAGATGCAACAAAAAGATGGGCGCCCTTCTTCACCAAGGGCACCCAGAGTTCCTAGACTTAGTCAAATTTTGATGATTTTCATTCTTTTTCATTCTGACTTCTGTTTGAATCCTCCCTGTTCGGCCTCGAATCCCGGGCGACTGGATGATCCGTTGACTACACTGTCAGACTTGTTGCGGAGCTGGAAGGAAACTGAACAACTTTCATTGGAGGTTCAAACCCTAATTCCGTCATTTGATGCCCTAAAAAGGTGGGCGCCCTTCTTCACCTGGGGCGCCTATGTTAACCAGAGAGTCAAATTTCACAGTTTTCACCTTCTTCGTTCTTCGTGCTTGTTTACCAACTCACCTTCTGTTGAATACTTTGAGTGTTGAATCTGACACCTGGCAGCTGATTGACCTCCATTGATGACCTCGGAGCTCCTGATATGCTTCTGAAAAAGCAGAATAGACACACTAGGGCAAAACTAATTATTTTGAGATTCTGACTGCACCAGCCTGATATGGACGTATTTTGAGCCAATCAAAATCAGTTTGAACCCTATCGAAACCAACTTTCTATTTTTAGAAAGTTTTTCCAGTATCCATTTTGAAAGAAACCCAAAAAAAAGTTACTATTTTTAGAAAATTTCTAAAAATAACAGTTTTTCTAAAAAGTAGGGATGAAAAATTGAGATCTGGGTTTTGTAGATTAGGTCGCTCTGAGCAGACCCAGATCGTCAGATTTTGGGAATTTCATGTTTATACCCTACATGCAAGACCTGCACACCCAAATTTTGACCTTTTTGACTGATTTAACAAGACTTTTACTCATTTCTTCAAATTGTCTAAGTGTAACAAAATTTTAATTTTGGGGTACATCAAAATGCCAATTATATCATGCAATTTTTTCAACAACAACTGGTATTAGCCTTGGGTAGAGTATTAAATCTGCTATTCTAAAGAGAACAAAAATCAGCAGTAAGCAGAGATCTAATCCTAATCGCACAAACTGAGTTATTTTCCAGAGTTGCAATAACTACAAATTACAGTATTGTATGCATAGAAAAAAGCAGATACAATTCTTAGATAGATCGCACCAAATTTAATTCAGTTTTCAAATCGCAATGTTCGCACATATCAGTGACTAATGGAATCATATCTTTCCTGGTACGTGGAGTTCTACAGGCAACAAATTTGTAGAAGTTTTGTAGGCAAATAACAAATTTGTAAGGAAAGATTATTTCATTTTGTATTGGCCACTCTATATTGAATATCTATGCCAGAACGAGGATGCCATAAGAGTTGGAGTGCTGCATTGAATATTATTAGTAATGGTTTAGTGTATATTCCAGCCAGTCGCAGCCTTAACAGAGGTGGCATTGGAATTAAAGAAGGCGTTGGAAGTCTTTTAGGGAGTGTGGAAACTCCAAGAAGGAATCGCCCAGGTTATGGAGATATTTAGAGTCCCTTATGCCAGCTGCAAACTTTGCTATTTGTTCTAAGATAGCCGTGACATGGGACGATAAAGGGGCAGTCGCAGGTTCTGAGCAGCTATTTTCATGAAGAGGATTCACTATATTCAGCCATAAAGCAGATTACAGGTTATATAAAAAGGTTAATCAAAGTTTGGTCATTCCAATGAGCATAAATCAGACGTGATATACTTCCAGTTTGGCCATTCAGACCAAGACAAGTTACTCCTATTTCTCAGATTGCACATAAAGTTCACTGTTATAAGTTGGGATGCAGTTGTAACTCTAGGATCTGAGGATTGTTTGAAGAAACTTTGGATAAATTAACAATAACAGACTGAAGCATGACAGTTTGAAGCAGTTCTGGGCAGTATTTGAGGTGTTAGACACTTCATTTCCAGCTGGACATCCTCCATTTTCATTGCCACACAATCACTTTGAATATACAACAGTCTGTGAACAATTTTGGGAACATTCTCAGACCATTATGATACTTCAGTTCCTGCAGCAGCTGTTTGAGGTTAGGTTCCGACTTAATGTTCATTTAAGTATGCAGTGAAACATCAGTACCCACAAGTGCGAAAGTTCTGTATAATCTTCCCAGCAGCATTGTCAAGTGAAATTACTTCAAGTACTGTTGGTTCAAATAGCTTGATTGTCAAAATATCCAGTCCTATCCATGATACAAGCATTGTATATGTGAGTTCATGTAATGTCCCTAATTGGGAATGCCTAAATCTACCCTACGTTTCTTGCTTAAATAACAATGAGTTTAGAGAGTACCTTCCTTTTGAAGGTTGAGCCCTGCACATAGGTTAGAAATCATCACCATAATCATTCTGAGTAACAGATTATAATCACTTATGACAATATCAGTAATTAGCAATAAATCATATTTCAAGTATTGGTAACTCATGACAACATGGTAGGGTAAGTGGAGTTGCAGCGGGTGTCCTGGTAGCCAACTCTTCTAGACCCAAGGGCAGCACCTATTGAGGCAATGGAAAGTACCCCCTTGGCCCATTTGGGCTCATCTTGTCCCCTCTCGGATGGCGTATGTTGTACCCAAAATAAATTTTTGCTTCAAAAAGACATTTTTCTTAAAATGATCTAAATCATGTAAAATTGTTGTCAAAAGTATGTTTTAGATCAAACAAAAGATAGGCATTTTATGGGTTTGTGTTAGGAAATATGCTTGCAAATTTCTAAAAATTTGAAAATTAGGGTTTCAAACCACTGTATTTAGGAAAACCCCTGAAAATAGGACCTTTCTAGAATTAGTTGAAAATGATTTTGATAGGATAAATTGGCTTCACGATCACACTGGTCAAGTCAAAATCACCAAAAAGTTTGTTTTACTCTGGTGGGTCTATTTTCATTTTTTTCAAGAAGAAAGCTGAGACCTCTGCAGCCATTAATGGGAGAATGGCCAGTACCAGGTGGCGAAATCTAAGCCTTGAAAGCTTCAATGAAGAAACCATGGCGAAAATGCTCGAAAAGATGCTCTGTGACGGAGGGGATTTTCAAAAGTGAAAAATGCTGAAAATTGACCAAGTCTGGAGAATGCACGCCTTGCTACCAAGAGGAGGCTATGCAATCAAATGCCATAGTCATTTTTCCAACACCCATACACGCAGCATGATGAAGGTGGTTGCTAAGATGCACGCGTCCGCATTGTCAACGACAATGTCCAAATCAATCACGATGCACAGCGAACGTGAAACATGAAGGGATGAAGATTTTCAAAGGAAATGATGGAACTATGGCTAGCAGGTGCGCCCTTGAATCCAGAGGATCCAAAATAGTCATCAACTTTCACCAAGGCAGTCATCATCTTCGTGTTTTTGTTGGCTTTTCGACGCATCGTTGAGCACAGTCACCTGATTCATCAATCATCGACAAACGTAAGCGAAGTCAGGAGATGCTACAATAAAAGTGTTATCAAAATTACAATCAAACATGAGAAAAAGCGCCCCTACTGACCAGGGGTGCCCTTGAATTAGATGGTATAGATGTCAGTTGTTGAACAAGCCTGTCTTTAGGTGATCTCTCTGACATCAGCTCAGCTTCGCAACGAACCTGTTTGCCAGCCTGCGAGACACATCAAATGACAACAATTGTTGATCATTAGAGCATGCAAAATGGAAGGTAAATCAGTGCATATCAAGGAAAAAGCACCCCTACTGGCCAGGGGCACCCTTCATTTTGAGTCACCTGACGAGGTTTTCAACAACTGCTTTCTACAAGGCATCTGTTTAGCACTCTCTTAGCTTCGCATCGATCCAGTTGACGTTCACAGGACCCGTCAAGCATTCATAGGTAGAGATCAAGTAGAAAACACCAAAGGTGAAGGCTGAATGAAGAACACGAAAAAATTGAACAAGTGTCAAGAAAAATGCATCTTCCTAGAAATAGGCGCCTAACTTTTTGGGCAATCAGATGTAGACTGTAAGCTCAGTGACCTCTAGGATGACCTCCTCTATTTTGATCAATCTCAACAATGACACTGTCAGCAAAGACAACGAAAAAACCAAAAATCTAATGACAAAGATCAAACTGGGACCATTCATGAAAGTTTGTAACATGAAAATGACAAGTCAAAAGGTCAACTTTCGAGTTTCATGAAGCTAGTCATCCTTTCTGGGATTAAGCTAGTTATCTATCCCATGTTTCAACAAGATAGTTGGAATCATCAATCGTTGATGATCTCAGATCAGAGCCAGGAGGGTCAAACTGGAAGAATTGAAGAACACTCAAGAAAATTGACTAAGTTTGTTGAAAAATGCTCTCTCCTAGGAAAAGGCACCCTTGAATTTGAGGTATCAGATTCAGGTTTTTGGATTTGCAGCTCCCAAGCATACCTCTTCAGAGTCGATTCAACTTGGTAATGGATTCGTTAACAACACCTCAAGATCAACTAAGCAACCGGAATCGAGGATCGAACAAAGGCACTTCACCATGAAAAAGAATGAAAATATTTTCAACTCCTCAACTTGGGCGCCTAAAGTCAACATAGATCCAGTTGATTGAAGTTAGGATATTTTTGAAGCCTTTCTATGTCTAAAACGTCCCCAAATGGGTGGAAATCAATGTTGTGAACTCCAGATCAGGCAGAAAGACTCCTTCATCATGAGTTGGCATCCAAACTTAATTGCTTCAACATCAATCACTATGTATCAAGCTTGAACATCATTATTCATTGTTTATCTTTGCAGGTTGAAGCTCAAGAACAAGCATTTTTCTCTCCAACGTCTTTTTGAAGATCTGACTGAGGGGTTTGCATTGTTCTTCATATTTTTGAAGATCAGTTGCACAAAGGGACAATTTATCAGAGGTTGCATCAAAAGGCATAATTTTTCCAAAAAGACAGTTGATAACTTCCAATCTTCTTCTTGTCTTTTTCCTCTTTTCTTGTCTTAGATCTTCTTACATGTCCAAGAAAACAACAAATAATCACAAATCTGACCAACTGGGTATGATCAACACATATTTTTCAACAAAACCCACTTGTTGAATTTTTCCAGAAACAATAACCTTGCTACCCCTATTTTTAGGGATTTTCGGAAAAAGTCACGAATTTGAAAATTAAATGAACTAGGTTTGTTCAGCATTGTAGCACAAACAATACCCATGTGTCGTATTTTTTCCGGAAAAATACTTCTCGGTGGGTGGCTATTTTTAGGGGTTTTCAGAAGTTGTCTGAACATATCCATGTTTACAGTCAACAATCAAGTTTTTCAGAATATAGTACTCTCAAGTTGAAATCAAGACCAAAATGGTCCTACTTCATGACTTTCTGAAAACACTCGACACGAACATGTATCAAGTGAAGCCCGTAGTCAAGTTGGATGCCTTGGAGGGCGTAAATGACATCACCGTTCAATGGATAGCCAAATGCGGAAGGTAGTCATTCCAAACACAAAGCTACCATCGGTTACTACCACACTACTTTCCACATTCCATGTCAACAAGGTTGGATGATGCAACTGCAAAGAAGATCAAATATCAAAAGCAGATTGCAAGAGGCAGAAGAAGTCAACGACTAGTTAGAGGAACTGTTGACTAGAGGTGATGAGGTGTCAAACTGTAGAAACCCTAGTTTCCCCTATTCTCCGAATCTGACAGTTTTCTGAGTCTTTTTTGACGTTTGTGGTTTTTCTGCAATTTTTGGGTTTTTGAGTAATAAATGAAATGGTACGATTTTGCTTGAAAATAATAATAAATTCTATAAAAATGCTAAATGGCCAACGTGCATAGGCAATACAAGAAATATTGAAGGCGTATCTTTATTTGTTCAACTGGAATCAATACAAATAAGATCTGGAAGCATGCAATGATAAAATAACAATTTTTATTGAGAAAACCTGGTAAACCAGCGAGCTGTTGTAGATCAAAATCTGGTACGGCTGAGTGTGTTTCTCCTTTCTCCTTCCGTCTGGTAAACCCTAATGCCTTCTGGAACCCCAGCGCTCCAAGAGGATGAAGATTGCAAGTCAAAAGATGGGCGTTTTCTTTTTAATCTGTGAAGTACGGCTCAAGACAGTAGTACGGCCTGCTGTACTGACTGGTACGGCTGCAGCATGAAATAAATAACTTTGTACGACTCTTTCCCTAGCCTCCAGAATAACAAAGAATAGGCACCTTGATGAATGGAAGGTCTTCTGAATGAATAAATATGCTGAAGCTCTGTAAACATAATAATCTCTGAAGCTCTGTGATTCCTCCTGAATGAAGAAACCTCTGCTGCAATAAATCAAGTGGTATTTCACACCCTCTGAATTGTTTCTAGTGGAGATGGCTCGTTCCCCAAGGAATTCGAACTTGAAACCCTAAAGTCTCTTGCTCAGATCAAAGTTGATCAGTTCTCAAATTCAATAATCTCATAATGGCTCAAAACCCGAGGCAAATGCACTCATATGCTCAAAAGTGCGATTTCCTTAATAATAGGGTTTTAATAAAATATTCAACTTTTAATCTTTTAATTTCTCCATAGTCTCAGCCAAATATTTTAATATAAATTTAAATGTCAATTTGGCCCCTTCTGATGATGGCGCACCCCTCAAGAAGAATCACTTAAGTTATAATTTAATATTATAACTTTATATTATAATCATTAAATAATTAATATTTAATTAATACAATTAAATATTAATATTTCTCTTGTTACTCATCCGATGACTGCTCCATCCGATTTAACACCCGGCGATTTTGAACGCTGCCAAAGCCATACTGCTAAAAATAGCAGGGGTCCCACGCTGACTGCCAGGAACTGCTAAAAATAGCAATTCAAGCAAGAAACCTCCGATTGAGCCCAAACGAAAGCCTACTGACTCAAACTCTGCCAACAGTAAGCTGAGCCAAGCTCCGAAGTGACCCTCTCTCCAGTCTATCGGCCTACGAGGGTCGTGTGATAGGCCAATCCTGTACTCCGAGAGATGTCACTGAGAAGGGGACATGACAGTCCGCCCCTCTTGAAATTGCTTGTCCTCAAGCAATCTCAATGCCGGATGCTGCAGAATCTCCTCGCTCTCCCATGTCGCATCCTCAACCGGCAAATCTCTCCATTTCACCAGATATTCCCTAATAGTCCTCCGACGCAACTGTCTATCCCTATACTCCAGGATGGACTCAGGTACTAGAATCAACTTACCCTCATCATCTAAGGGTGGTAAAACTGCAGATGGTACCACACGATGACCTAACGCCTCTTCTTGAGCGACATGAAATACATTGTGTACCCTACTCTCTGTTGGAAGCTCAAGCTCGTAAGCCACCTCGCCAACTCTCCTCAGGATCCTAAAAGGACCGTAATAATGTGGCTTGAGCTTCTCTGACCTACTCTTCCTAAGAGTGGACTGACGGTAGGGCTGCAGCATGAGGTAAACCATGTCACCAACCTCGAAATGCCTCTCCGTCCTCTTCTGATCTGCATACTGCTTATGCTGATTTTGTGCCTTGGCTATATTTTCCTTGAGAGCCCTCATAGTGTCCTGACTCTCCTGCAACCAACCTCCTGCACTCGGCACTCTACTGTCGCTCAGTAGCAAATCAAGGAAACTCGGCGCCTCATACCCGTATAATGCCATGAAAGGTGACATCCAATGGTCATATGGAATGTCGAAGTTATATAATACTACCACAAATGTATCCATTTGACCCACGCTGCCCTCGCTATGTAATTTCGAGGTAACTCTTCCACCCATTTGTTCATAAATTCCGTCACTTCATTAGTCTCGCTGGTGGTAACTAGTGCTCGGAGTGAGCTCGGTCCCACAAAGTTTGAACACCTCCTGCCAGAAATGACTCAGAAACCAACTATCTCTGTCGCTCACGATGCTCCGAGGCAACCCATGAAGTCTGAATACCTCGCGAAAGAATACCTCTGCTACCTGTGTAGCGGTGTAAGTCGTGGTGATCGGAAAGAAGTGGGCATACTTCGTAAGCCGATCCACAACCACATATATACAATCACGCCTTTGGGCTTTAGGCAAGCCCGTAATAAAGTCCATCGACAGGCATTCCTAATTTCTATCGTGAATCGAAGTGGCTGTGGTAAACTCACGGTATGTGTTCTCGCTTGTTCTCACGACAAACAGCACTTCACGCACATATCAAGAACATCGGGTCTTGAGTCCTTTTCCGTAAATCTCTCCGACCGCTTCTATAGGTTTTAGCATCTGATGTCCCACAGAGGCATGTCGTGAAAGGCTCGTGATAACAATGTTCTTCACCTCTAAAACCGAATCAGAATATCCTGCGGTTTAAATGATCAAGTCATTCACAAGTGTATACCGTATCAACCGGCTGATCCCTCGAATACCGAGGCCCAACTATCCTGGTATACTGGCCACTATCATATGCCTCCAATCCTCCGGTGATATGAACCATAAAGTGCCTGGCACGACCACGTGAGTGCATCTGCCACTACGTTCTGTGTACCTTTGATATATGAAATATCAAAGTCATAAGCCTGCAACTTACTGACCCATTTCTGCTGCCTGTCATTAAGATCTCGCTGCCCTAAAAAGTGTTTCAAGCTGTTGTGATCAGTTTTAATGCAGAATTTGCTGCCAACAAGATACTGCCTGAATTTTGCTAAGGCATGCATAATCGCGAGCATCTCCTTATCATATATGCTATACAATCTCTCGGGTCCTCTGAGCTTGTGGCTCTCGTACACAATCGGGTGCTTGTCCTGCATAAGCACCACACCAATGCCCTCACCTGATGGATCACATTGAAGTTCAAACGGCTTCGTAAAGTCGGGTAGTGCCAAAACAGAGGATGTGGTCATCAACTCCTTGAACTTCATAAAACACTCCTGTGCCTCAGAAGTCCAAACAAATGCCCCCTTCTTCATCAAATCTGTCATCGGGGCTGCATGTCGTGAATAACCATTCACGAATCTGCGATAGAATCCACATAAACCGAGAAACCCTCTCAACTGTGTCAGGTTTGCCGGTGTAGGCCAGTCAATAATGGCGCGGATCTTTTTAGGATCCATGCGCACTCCATCTGCACTGATAATATGACCTAAATAAAGCAATTCGGTCATTCCCAAGTCACACTTGGATTCCTTGGCGTACAAGGACTCCCTCTCCAAGATACTCAACACTGTCTCCAAATGAGCCAAGTGCTCCTGCCAAGTCCGACTGTATATCAGGATGTCATCGAAAAAGACCAACACAAACCTCCTCAGCAATGCATGAAAAACCCTGTTCATCGTAGATTGAAAGGTGGCTGGCGCGTTAGTGAGCCCAAATGGCATCACTACGAACTCGAAGTGCCCACAATGACATCGGAAGGCTGTCTTCTCTATGTCCTGCTCACGGACTCGGATCTGATGATAACCCGACCGTAAATCAATTTTAGTAAAGTAACAGGCACCATGGAGCTCATCAATAAGCTCATCAATCCTCGGTATTGGGTATCGGTTCTTGATTGTCCTCTTATTCAGGACCCTGTAATCAATGCACATACGTAACGTTCCATCCTTCTTCTTCACCAATACAACAGAAGAAGCGAACGGTGATTTGCTTGGTCGAATGTGACCCATAGCAAGTAACTCCTTTATTGTCTTCTCGATCTCATCCTTTAATCTTTTAGGATGCCTGTAAGGAGTTATCATAACGGGTTTCGCACCCTCCTCGAGCTCAATGATGTGCTCTATGCCTCTGTCAGGAGGTCTACCTGGCGGAATATCACTGAACACCTTGTCATGCTTAATTCTCAACTTCTGAATGTCCGGATGATACTCTGTCTTTTGCTGTCCCTCCTGTATAGGTGCTAAATGACACTCGGCAGCCCACTCTACCATGTCATGACGCATGAGCCGCTCCATTCGGCGAAAAGAAATTGTTTTAAGGTCGCTGTCCCATATTGCTTTAAGTATGTGAGTCTTCCCGTCGACCTCAAAACGGATCTCCATGTCCTTGAGACGAAGTGTGACCTCCTCCAATGAATGTAACCACTTCATTCCCAAGACCAAATCAATGTCCCCCATATTAACAACGTAATAATCTGCCTTGAACTCATAGTTGTTCAAGCGTAAAGGGAGATCCTTAATCATGCGTTCGCATCTCAAAGTGTAACCATCTGCCACTTGATCATGCCCCGAACTCTTCGCCAAGAATGAGTCCACGTTTCTCAACGAACCTAGCATCTATGAAATTATGCATGGCTCCTGTATCCACTAGGGTAATGACCCTCTGTCCTGCTAATACACCACGAATCCAGAAAGAACCCTCCTGCTGAATGCTAGATAAACGGCCTCCTCGCACTGGCTCGCTCGCTCTGCCTAGGCTCGGAGCCTTCGGGACTCGAATCATCCTAATGCTCAAGGTTCGAATTTTCTGATTCGAGTCCCTCATAATACACCTCCACATCACACGATTTGCCTTGCCCTTAGGTCTTAGAGGACAATCGTGATTGGCGTCATATGGTCCCTTGCAGTAGAAGCAAAGCTTCTTCCTGCAAAGGTCATTAAGGGCCTCACGATCCAAAGGTGGGAATGCTGATTTACCTTTCGAATCGTTTTTAAAGTCTGATTTTTCTTTGTTATAATCAGATTTATCCTTATTTTTATTAAAGCCCTTGTTATCCCTGAATGATGAAGAACCTCTGGAGTTGAATCTACTTGACGGTGCTGCTAACTCCATGTTTCGTGCTTTCTTCATCACCTCCTATAATGATGGAGGATCAAAGGCTTTGATCCAGCCTCTCAGTGGCTCTGTCAAACCCTCCATGAAAAGTACTACCAATCTCCTCTCTGATATGCTCGGAACCATGACGGATAACCTCTGAAAGTCACTGATATAAGACTCTAGACTGCCACTCTGCCTCAACTGTGCTAAGTCTCTGAAGTAGGTTTCCGAATCCTTCCTGTCAAACCTCTCAACCAATCTATCCACGAACTCCTGGTGTGTAGTGATCCTGTCATGCTGTAAAGTCACCATACCGTGGTGCCACCAGTCGTAAGCCACTCCCTCGAGGTGCAGTGTAGCGTATCTAATAGCGTCTCTCTCAGCCATCGGACGCAAAGTGAGGAATGTATCAAGCTTGCTAATCCAAGCTTGGGCTGTCATCTTCCCACTACCATCGAACATCACCAGATTAAGCCTATTGGTTGCATGTTTGAGATCGTTATTCTGCTGTCGGGGTCTCCAATCTTGTCGAGCCCTGTTGTGTTCTCGCCTCTTTGTAATAAAACGGTCAAAAGTGATCCGTTCTCTGACTGCAGGAGGTACCAACTCCCACTCCTCGTTCATTGCCATAAGGTTATCAGCAAACAAATCCTCGTGCTCCTCACCTGGTATAGCCTCATTGGGCTCCTGTCTCGTGAAAGTAGGCCTAGTAGGCCTATCTGCTGTCCATGACACTGTCCTAGGAGCTCTCTGTGACCCTGCATCACTCCTGTCATCATCACGATGTGGTGACGGTCTCCTCGAATTACCTAATCTCTGCAGTGCCACTGCCACCTACTGTAAAACATCATCGGACCTCTGTTGTCCTGCACAAAGATCTCTGAGTGCATGCAAGACCTCTACATCGTCCTAATCTCTGTTATTCTGTGGGATCTCTGTCCTAGGTATGTCCGTCCTGTCAGCCCTGTCATTCCTGTCAGCCATGTTTTCTGGCTGCCTGCTCAAACTGCGTTGCCTTTCAATCAAAGCACGTCTACGAGTATGGTACCTGTATGTATCAAATTCCTCTGGCTGCATGTGATGGCTAAACCCTCAGGATGACAGGATTTAGCTCTGATACCACTGTAGAAACCCTAGTTTCCCCTATTCTCCGAATCTGACAGTTTTCTGAGTCTTTTCTGACGTTTGTGGTTTTTTTGCAATTTTTGGGTTTTTGAGCAATAAATGAAATGGTACGATTTTGCTTGAAAATAATAATAAATTCTATAAAAATGCTAAATGGCCAACGTGCATAGGCAATACAAGAAATATTGAAGGCGTATCTTTATTTGTTCAACTGGAATCAATACAAATAAGATCTGGAAGCATGCAATGATAAAATAACAATTTTTATTGAGAAAACCTGGTAAACCAGCGAGCTGTTGTAGATCAAAATCTGGTACGGCTGAGTGTGTTTCTCCTTTCTCCTTCCGTCTGGTAAACCCTAATGCCTTCTGGAACCCCAGCGCTCCAAGAGGATGAAGATTGCAAGTCAAAAGATGGGCGTTTTCTTTTTAATCTGTGAAGTACGGCTCAAGACAGTAGTACGGCCTGCTATACTGACTGGTACGGCTGCAGCATAAAATAAATAACTTTGTACGGCTCTTTCCCTAGCCTCCAGAATAACAAAGAATAGGCGCCTTGATGAATGGAAGGTCTTCTGAATGAATAAATATGCTGAAGCTCTGTAAACATAATAATCTCTGAAGCTCTGTGATTCCTCCTGAATGAAGAAACCTCTGCTGCAATAAATCAAGTGGTATTTCACACCCTCTAAATTGCTTCCAGTGGAGATGGCTCGTTCCCCAAGGAATTCGAACTTGAAACCCTAAAGTCTCTTGCTCAGATCAAAGTTGATCAGTTCTCAAATTTAATAATCTCATAATGGCTCAAAACCCAAGGCAAATGCACTCATATGCTCAAAAGTGCGATTTCCTTAATAATAGGGTTTTAATAAAATATTCAACTTTTAATCTTTTAATTTCTCCATAGTCTCAGCCAAATATTTTAATATAAATTCAAATGTCAATTTGGCCCCTTCTGATGATGGCGCACCCCTCAAGAAGAATCACTTAAGTTATAATTTAATATTATAACTTTATATTATAATCATTAAATAATTAATATTTAATTAATACAATTAAATATTAATATTTCTCTCGTTACTCATCCGATGACGTTCCGTCAAGTTGACGAACACGAAGTGATTCGAACGCCGCCAAAGCCATATGCTAAAAATAGCAGGGGTCCCATGTTGACGCCAGGAACGCTAAAAATAGCAATTCTGCAAGAAACCTCCGATTGAGCCCAAACGAAAGCCTACTGACCAAACTCTGCCAACAGAAGCTGAGCCAAGCTCCGAAGTGACCCTCTCTCCAGTCTATCGGCCTACGAGGGTCGTGTGATAGGCCAATCCTGTACTCCGAGAGATGTCACTGAGAAGGGGACATGACACAAACACCTAGTTAGGATGTCCTACCTTCCAAAATAGCATTAATGACAAACAAGAGTTAACTTGATGCCCCTTTCCAAGTTAACTCATTGTCCCACTGATCATGCATGTCTATTTCCACTAATTATGGATGTCTATTCTAGACTCCATAATTGTGGATCTTTATTTTTGGAGGCACTTTTGTAATTTGAGTTCACTTTTAGTTTAGTTTTAGTTAACTGAAGTAGATTTCCTGTTAACTACTTGGTCACCTACTTTTAGACATAGGAATAAATCTTGCTGATTATTGGCAAGAACTCAATGTTAACTCAAGGAGACTTTAGGGTTGCCTACTCCTTTGAGTTCTATAAATAAGAGCCTTTGCTCATTATTTTGTAACCTTTATTTACTAGGCAAAATTGCTGCGCCATTGTGTCAACAAGCTTGCAAGTCTACATTTGTTCACTCTTGGATGAGAGTTTTTTGGTTTTGATAAGCAATTGTGTATGATTTCATACCTTTGCTGTCCCAAACCTTTGTAATTCATTGAGAAAGTTTGAAGATATAAATCAAAAGGCACATGCAATTTGATCCAAAGATTCAAGTTCTTTCAACGTCTTGTTCTTACAATCCATTGTTTCAATCTCCCCCTTGGACAGGTGTCGTCACCTCGGGTATTTTGATGTTAATGATTGTTGTTTGATGTTGTCTAATGAGTTGTATTTCAGCCTACACTTTAGACAGGTGTCGTCACCTCCTCAGGAATCCTATTAGCCAGTTCATCGTTATTTGTTGTTTCTAGTGAGTTGCATCCTAGCCTACACCTCGAACAAGGGTTCCTCCTCCTTGGCAATCCTAAGATTCATCTTACCGTAAAGAGTGATTGCTTGCATAAAGCCTTATTTCAGCATAAAATATGAGAGTACAGAGCCTCAGACGCATTCTGAAAGACGGTCGGCACAAGTAATCCAACCATCCATTCTCGCTCCTATGCCCTCATGCTTTGTTTACCTTGAGGAGATAGGATAGATTAAAAGCTAGTTTAGTTGAAGTTAAGATCTGCAGAAACAAGAGAAAACCTTAGTTGCAACGCATTGTGTTTATGCACCCTTGTGTCTTGCCCGCTGAGTAAAAAAGATAGGAACACTTAGTCTGTTTTACTTTTACGCAAACATCAGTAAACAAGAGGGGGCTTCCCCTCCATAATTTGAAGAGCAGTCATCATGCATTGTGCATAGTTGTCTATTTCCAATAAGCACTCCAAAGGTGCTAATTGAAACGCCAACAGCGTATCTAGAAGATGCCCTCTCGCTATACTCCCTCGGCAACCCTTGTAGGGTAAGTGAAGTTGTAGCGGGTGTCCTGGTAGCCAACTCTCTTAGACCCAAGGCCAGCACCCATTGAGGCAACGACAAGTACCCCCTTGGCCCATGTGGGCTCATCTTGTCCCCTCCCGGGTGGCGTATCTAGAAGATGCCCTCTCGCTATACTCCCTTAGCAATCCTCATAGGGTAAGTGAAGTTGCAGCGAGTGTCCTGGTAGCCAACTCTCCTAGACCCAAGGGCAGCACCCATTGAGGCAACGACAAGTACCCCCTTGGCCCATGTGGGCTCATCTTGTCCCCTCCTGAGTGGTGTGTTAGTCGTATATCTTTACTTTGTAGTCGGCCGTAGTCGTAGTCGGCCGTGGCCGTAGTCGGCCGTAGTCGTAGTCGGCCGTGGTCGTAGTCGGCCGTAGTCATAGTCGGCCATGGTCGTAGTCGGCTGTAGTCGTAGTCGGTCGTAGTCGTAGTCGGCCAATGGTTAATAACACTATAGATTAGTAAAGAATAATAATGTCATGTACTTTCGGGAAAACATGTTCAGATTAATGTTATGTTAATGTTGTTATGAAACGTCGTGTCGGTTGGTTATCTAACCACCACCGAGCGTTATATGTAGTCGGTTGGGATAGTCGGGAGAATTATGAATGAGTCTTTGTTGCCGATGTTTAGACTGTAAGCATTGTGATACTCTCTTGTACATGATATTTCTGATGATGAATAAAGTTTCTGGCATTCAAAAATGATATCTTTCAGTTTACTGTTTTATCCTATGTTCTGCACATTACCAGTTTGCTAGTAGTACGTAAGAGTAGAATTCCATTCCGTAGGCAAACATTTGGCGCCGTTGCCTGAACGGACTAGGGCATCATCCACCATGGCAGCGTAATGGGTCAACCAGCGGAAGAACCTATAAATGCTAATGAGGAACGAGAAGACTCATTGACAGAAGATTTGGTAAATTTGTGGAAAATCTCGCTCCGTGACCACGTACGTAGGGAATCCCACATTCGGTAGATCCCTGAGGAAGTCATCTGGGATCGGCTGGAAGTGAACGACGAGGTGAACCACCTCCTGAACCGCATGCCCAGGTTGCTGGCCCACCATTTCATTATTCTGCAAGACTTACGAGAGGAAGAAGCCCGTGAGCGCCGAAGGCAGCAAATCGTGCAACGTTGTGAAGACAGAACCAAACGTGAAGAGGAAGAACGCGATACTAGTCGGCGCCACACTTCCGGCAACCAGCAATGATTGCTTGAACAACTAAATGCCCGTACGGCCGAACAAAGACAAGAATAGAGTACCTGACGGGCACGGGACTTCGGAAGAGCAAGAAAATCAGCGAAGACGACTAAGGCAAGTCGGTAAGGAATTAGATGAGGACTTAATTGAAATGAATCAGAGCATAAAAAGAACATATGAAAATTTGAAAAAAATAGACACATCTATTGAACGAGCACATCACAATTTGATAGACGGAAGGGACGAAGACCCCTTCAGCACTCCACATACAAAAAAATATAACCTCTATGACAATGAAGAGGAATTGAATAGTAGCATCAGACGATTTTGAGAGTTGACCCTCTCGGACGACGACACAGAGTTAAGGAGGGGAAGGCCAGAGCTTAAGACCCCAGGGCAGAGAAAGCATCGGCGGGATCCTGAGGAGACCCACGGTGTTGAGGACGCTGACGGAGGACGTGGTAGTGACTCGTACGTGGCCAAGAGTGCTGGTGACGCATAGGGACGTAGCGAGGAATCCACTAGTCTAATCGGGTCCAAAACACAAGGAGGTCAACAAGGAGGTCAACCGGCAAAGATGGCTCATCCGGATTGGCAAAAGTTGTCGAAATTCCTGGGGAATGGCTCTGAGGATCCCGTACGGCATTGCAAGACATGCGAGACTATCTGGATAGCCAGCGGGTAGGACGACCCCGACCAGTGGCTGAGGGCATTTCCAGCAACACTCAGGGACAGTGCCATTGACTAGTACTCGGAACTGGATCAAGCGCAGAGAGCCACATGGAGGGTCCTGAAGCAAAATTTTGAAGCAGAGTTCAAACTTCTGCGGGACGATAGTGAGATCGTCACAGAAATATATCATACCAAACAAGGCAAGCACGAGAACGTACGGACCTACAACAGGAGGTTGAAAGACTTGATCGGGAAGCTGGAGGCACAGCCGACCGATGGTTTAAAGAAAAGATGGTTCATTGAAGGACTGATTCCCTCACTTCGGCGAAAAATGAAAGTAGTACCGCCATCCTCGTACACCGAAGCATACAATCGGGCAATGGACATAGAAAGTGAAAATAAAACATCCTCCCGAGGGAAAAAGAAGACAGATGACGAGGAGAGTACGGACGACAGCGACGGTGAATCCAAGACTGTACAAGCACTCAGGAAGGATATGATGCGAATGATGAAAGAATTGAAGGCCGACAAGGAGAGTACGAGAGAAGCCAGAGAACTATGGTGTATGGATTGCAATGGGGAAGGTCACACGAAGGCGAACTGTCCCAAGAACTTATTCTGCAATATCTACCAAGTGATGGGACATTCCGTCAAGGAA
>VDFB02098396.1:0-18902 GCA_007258455.2 Sequoia sempervirens | reverse complement strand
GGATTTGCGCCTTTTTAAAATTGGATTCGCGCCTTTTTTTTTAAGAAATAACGCGAACGCGTTATGGCTTGTTTTTTTCTTTTTTGGCCACAAAAGTGCGACCATCTTGGTGCACTTACCCCTTGATCTAGTAATTTGCTATCTAATTCCATAATATTTTTTGCAGGAACATGTAAAACATCATCCTCATCTATGGAAAAGGTGTATAGGATGTTGGAGTAGGAACAAAAGTGGTTTCTTCCATGAAACCCATCTCTTTGGCATAGTTTGTAGGAAAACTAGTAGTAAACTCATTAGTTAAACAAGTGGAAAAACTGGGGGTGAAACTAGAAGTGACCATCTTCTCCATTGAAAGGTTCCACACACTTCTCCTGACAACATACCTAGAAGTCATGGATTGGGTTGTGATGCTCATAAACATTCACAACACTCAGGGTTACAACAATCACAAGGAACAGGAAAGCCCGCCAATACCAATGAATGAGCAGACGTTGCTTCACATCAAGTTCACCAAATATGTAAGAGAGGGGGATAAACCACATCAAGCCTATAGGTCATGGAGAGCCAAGAGTGGAGGGTTGTCCTAACTTACCTCACTCTAAAAGATGTCTTGGGATAAGGATCAAGAATGAAGAACTTGATGATGTGCTCTTACCACTCAACAGACTTGAGTTTTAGGTTTAGGCTAGGTGAGCTAGTTTTCAAAGTCTGAACTGCACCTTAGATAGCTCATTGTCCAAGGATGATAGTGTAATTCTATGATGACAGTGTAGCACATTGGTGTGTCTCTCTGGCATTCTAGCATCCATATGACCAGAAAATAGTGAGTATAGTAGAAACACTAGAAAAGATGGCTAAACAACCTAGCTGATAGACTTTAATAAAAATGATAAGATGATAAAATACTAAAAATAAATATGTAAGTAATGAAACAAGTAGATAAACACTAGGGTGATAAAAATTATCTCACCAAGGCGCTAATCTACGTACTAGCTCCATTATTGCCATCTACCTACACACAAGAAAGAGGGAAAAAAATTGGGGCTATACAGGGACCTGCCTTAGTTAGACCCCCATTTTGGTGTTTCCACCTCCATAGACAGCCATAAAACAAAGAAGTAGAATATGCAATAAAGGAAAGAAAGTAATAAGCACTACAAACAATATTATGCTACTCAATCAAATCACAATGGAGAGGAGTGAAGCGTTTCCACCTCCAACCAAAAGCTCACTAGCATCTTGTATTGGAAAATGTGGGTTATGGTTCAAATTCTAACATATCCTATTATTCAAGACCATGCAACACTTTTATGAATGACATGCAATATCAAACTATGTTATTATGTGATATATAAATATATATATATATTACTATGGGTCACATGCTAGGTAGTCTATATGTCAATACAATACCAAATATTACATATACTATCTTGCTCTATTGATAGGTAACCTTAATAAGGGTGGCTAAAACTAAGTAATTTTATACACTTAGTGCCACAAGGTACTCATTCTTCAACGAGAACATGTTTTAGTAAAAGATAATTTTATAAATAGTTAGGTCCCTTTTCACACTTGTATACTTAATATCTACTTAAGGCATGTAGCTTTTTGTCTCAAGTAAGATTAGGAGACATGTCATGATAATTTATTCCTCACGTAGGGTTTCACTTTAGGTTTTCATTATCCTTTAATCAAGGTTAAATCATTGAATATTGTATCATTATTCACATTTCCTTACATCAACAGAGATTAGGCTATTATATTAATTTCATTATTTGTTCTATATTTTTGTGATAGGTTTTTCATTGCAGGTCACTTCTAGGAGCTATGGGGTTGAGGAACCAAATCCAACATGGTATTAGAGCCCAAGACCTAGGATTCCCTATCTCTTTTCTGAGATATATATAATTGATAATTCAACCATTATATCTTGGAATAAAAAAGCTCCATAGTTGCAATGAGAATATCCGAGAACCCTAAGATCAACTATTAATTCATTAAAATTTAAGCAAGCAAAATTTAAATCTTTTTCGGATTGCATAAATTTTGAATAAAAAATATGTATATAGTTGCACATAATGAATATAGCCATATAACACTATACTACATCAACCACCATTAATTTTTATAGTTCTATGCAATTTAAACATTTCTTATGCTATGTTTTAATATATTCTAGTAAAAATTTTCATGTTTTTGGTGTAATGTTTATTTTTTACTAGAATTTTTTTTAGTGAGTCTATAGAAAAATTTATTCACTAACATCACTTATCAATGAATATTATTTTTTTTTGTGGGGTTTTCTAGTAGTCTTTCTATCAGTTGATAAGTTTTAATGGTTACTCATCCACTACTTACCCACTACCTATCTACAACCCATACACCACCTACATGCTTCTCTATTGTGTCCATCACCACCCTCTACCACTAAAGTAATGGCCAACCCCAACCCATGGTCATGTGGGTGACTAGGGGCTAGTGCATGAGCCCAAAACCAATGACTAGTGGGTTCTTTCCAAGGAGACCAAAGGATAGACTCCTTTATGCCCTAAGATACATTTTGAAGATATATTTTATTTTATTTATGAAACCTAACATAAATTAGACACATGATGTACAACTTTTTTTAATGACATATCATTAGAAAGCTAGTCCCAAGCAAGAATTTTATAGAGGTGCTAGTTTTTTTAAGGATTTTACTATTAGAGAGATTTATAGCCTATTGAAATTAGATCTACCTATTTTGGATTTTAATATCATAAATTTTTTCTTGGATATTATTTTCTTTATTTTTTTATGCTAGAAATCTAGTTTACCACTCTACATAGATCTAAAACTTTACTTTATAGAATTTCTAAAAGTTACATAGAGATCAAACTAAAAGTATATTTTTTATTTATTTCCATTAAGTTGTTGAAATTGCAAAAGGGTTTGGTTTTTCTTATTGTTGGGGGGTTGGTAATTTTCCATTCTATAGTACCTACAAGCATTATGAAACACTAAAAGTAAGAATAAAGTAAATTTTAAAAAAATAAAATCAAACATATATATGCATGAAACCTCTTCTCTTGAAAGTCTTACACCACACAATTATCACAACTAAACATCTTATATTGTTAGATTTATCATGTTCAATAGACTATGGCATATATTAGATGGTGTTGTACTTGATTTTGCTAAAGAATATGATATATTTGTAAAAGAAATAAGATGGATGAAACTATGGGTATTATTGCACTTCATGTTTCAAATAATTTGATGTTTCACATAGATTATTGCAAGATTACTAAGTAGATCTAGGAAAATTATACAAAGTTGTTTATTATAGTAAATAAGTTTCAAGAATTATATATTGAGGTAAAGTTGACTTTATTGGTACTTGATTCATTTTCCTTGATTGAGGAGCTTTTAGTAAATTTCATGTAATTGAGGTAACTTATACAAGGTTGTGGAAAGGACAAGGATGATATGACATATATTTTCTCTTTTACCTTCTATTCTACTAAGAAAGTCTAGGATCATGATGGGCTAAAAGACAAACTCAAAATGGAAATGAGAATTATAAAAATGAATTGGTGATTTACACAATTTGAAAATTATGTAAATTTTTCAATTATCTTTTCAATCATCAATTCAAACATACTATATATAGCTAAAGTAATTAATAATTACCTATTAAATTTATTATCAAGAATATCTTATATTTTTATAATATTGATAATTTATTGAATAAACCATTTATGTTTGATTTAATTTAAATAGGAACAGTCAACAACATGAAGGGTCAAATTGTAAGAATATAATGAGACCTATAAAAAATGGATGTCCCCTTTTTTGAATAATAGATATCTAGTTTTAGATAATGGATATCTATTTTACATAATAAATGTCTATTTCATTGTATTCAATAATAGATGAGAAATTTTATTGGGCCTGAAGATGGGCCCCACAAATCTCTTGGTCTCAAAAAACCTTTTATTTCCATATATTTTCTTGGAAAAATAAAGAAGAAGCCCTTTGGTGTGTTGTCATTGATGCCTACATTAGTTGGTGATTGTTTTTTCCCATATGGTATACAATGTTTCTATTACTCTAATTTAGTAATCTGGTTTGGAATTGTTCATTTCAAAAGATTTACTTATCATATTTTAATATGTTGGTTACTACAAAAAATTGCATCTATGGAAAAGCTTTCATCATTTTTGGTGGAATGGACTAGAATTTGTAAATGACAGAAGTACGACTTATAGTTTTGGTATAGGTCCTCCTCTTGTTGACATAGAAAAAGTGTACACTTCATGGATGCTTAAATGATTCTCTATTAGGTTTAGGCTGATCTAATTTATGTCATACACATTCATTTTTTAAGGAATGAATGAATGGATGTGTGAGATATGCAACTAGTAATAAAAGGTATTATGTGATAGTTTGATAATGTCCCAAGTGGTTGGTAGTTGTTGTGTGTACCTCCAGTGCAAGATTTTGCAATCTAGAGCTTAATTGGAATTGAGCCCAACACTTGAGTTTGTAATCTTTTCGTTTTAAGCCTTCAAGGACAGGTGTCTTGGCAATGTACCATTGTAATATCTTATTACCGGTTATAATTTATTGTGAGCTAATTCTCAATGTGGCTTTCACATTATGTGTTTTCCATGTGAAAAACCTGGTGTTCATGTGTCATGTGATGTTATGATTCCTTTCATGTCATTGTTTACAATTGCAGTTAGATATGTTTTAATTATTAAATGGTTAGTAACTAAATGGTTTACTAGAATACTAATGTACACCTTGGAATTCCTACTGCTCTAAAGGTGTAAAATTAACTAAGAAACATGAATAAAAAATACCAAGGACACCTCAAGATTAGCCAAAAGAGTGGTTCAACGAAAAGAATGCAATAAAATGAAACACAAATATTTTACCTCCCTTGTTGTTGATACCTCTTTGATTGGCCCTTGCTTGGATTGGTTGTGTGCTCCTTAGATGATGGATTGAATGACTAAAATGCAAGCTTCAATATGCAAAATGATGAACAAAGATGGTTGAATGATTGAAAAAGGCTTGAGGATTAAAATGGACAGCATGTAGTTATGAGAGTGCAAAGTGTTGAGAATGCAAATTGGCAGCATAATCGTGCAAGATGGCTAAGTGTTCTAAAAATGCCCTTGAGGAGGGGGTATTTATAGAAGAATTTGAATTCTCTAGAGAATTCAAGGGTCAAGATTGATCCAACAAGGTCAAGATGAAGGGCTATGGTGGGTTGAGAACCCACAAGCCCTCACATCTTGACATGTGGAGGGTGAAGTGGACAAGAGGATATGAGGTGGAGAATGAGTTGTCAAAAAGGTACATGAGGTGGAAAAGGACATGCACCTTGGGGGATGAGAGGATTTCCACAAAAAGGGATTTCTTGTCCCCAAGTGGGAGTGAAAGAGACATTTGAGGAATTTTGGAATTCCTCAAAAATCTACATGGGAAAGGGAAAGGTGGTTGGGGGGATAAATGTGAATTAAAAATTCACATTATAGGATGCCTAGAGGATAAAAGGTGGGCTCCAAAAAGGTGGGACTTGGTCACATGTGGAGATTGTGACAAGTCCAAGGTTGGTCACATGGTAGAGATTGTGACAAGTCCAAGGTTCTAGAAGCCTTGGAAGAATGGAATGTGAATTAAAAATTCACATATAAAAGAGGGGAATCTAGGAAGAATAAAAGGAATTAAAAATTCCTTGGAGAATGATTAGGGCTTAATTAATTGTAATTAGAGGATAAATTAGGACCACTAGGATTAAAAGCCAACTTGCAAAAGTTGGAGGATGTGACACATCTTAATCAAGGATTGCTGCACATCTAATGTGAAGAAATTAGGAAATGGATTAGGATTAGATGAAAATGACATGTGGGGAATTAAATAAATGTAATATTTATTTAATTTATTTGATGAAAAAGAGGATTATGGAGGTAAGGTATTTATATTAATTAAATACCTTAGGATTTCAAGAAATAAGATATTAATTAAATAATAGTAATATTATTTAATTAACCCTGATGAGGGGTTTAGATGAAAGTGATAAATTTGGAAATTAATGTCCGGGTCTCTGATGTCTACAACTAATCTCACCCCCTCTCAAAGATTTTGGGTGTTCAAACATTGTAGATGACATTATGCTTTCTACACTCATAAACACAAATTTTATTCTCTAAACCATCAAGATAATAGTTTTTATTTTTTTAAATGGTAAAACTAGTCATTCTAAAGAAAAAAAGAGGGAGCTTCAATTGGAGGAAATAAAAACAATTAAGGAAGAAAATAGAGAAAGGAAGATGATTAGAAGAAAAGGTATGGTGGATACTCATGAAGGTGAAGGACCTTTTTTACCAAAAAATATATGCAAACATAAATTTCTAATGTTGAATATAATGAAATGCTTGAGAAAAGTGAGATTGGCCATGATATTGAAATTTAAAAGGTTCAGCATGAAAGTGAAAGTGTAACATAATGTTCTAAAATACCTTTTACTAAGATTAATATCATGTATGAAATAAAAAAATATTCTTGAATATTATTGATATGAACCACATGATATTGAAATTGTATTCTAAATTCCAATTGTTCATAGCAATGATGGAATTGAGAACACATATGAAACAATAGAAGAAAAAGTATCTCCAAATTATATAGGAATATAGGACCTTTTTCAAGAATAAAGTGAAAGCCAACATCCATCTATTTTTAATGAGCACGATAAAATTGTAAAACATCCAAGAACCTCAAAATGAGTACTTGAAATTAATGAGAACATAATGAAAACACTTAAATAAAAGAGATCATCATGAGTCATTTGGTTGTGGGCTTCAACACATTTCAATTAATAGTTTGCAAATAGAATATTAATCAAACAATGCCAACCTATTTACAATTACTATGAATGCACAATATGAGACCTTTACTAAAGATTAAAAATTAAGGTAAATAAAATGTTTGATTAAAATACAATTTTTGCTAAAATTATTTTTAATGCACTTAATTCTATTAGAAATTGTTGTGTATTTTGCACACATGGCCCCCAAAATAGGGACCTCCCTTTATTTTTCACTTTTTTCTCGTGTTGGTTTTATTCACATTAGTTTGGTTTTTCTTTTTTCCTTTGTTTTTTACCCCTTGGTTTGGATTACTTTTCAAATCTTGAAGCCCCCTTGAAAATATCTTAAAATTGACGAATTCTACTCTCGTGTGTTTTGCAATGCAGAATTTTGTTCATGGAATTCCACATTTTGGATGTCAGTGCTTCATTTGCCACTTACAAAATTTTTATCATGGGTTGTCACCTATGGAATTACACATTGGTGGTACCATCTCATTTGGCTCTTGCATCGCTCTGGCCTACATACCCTTGGCTTATGGATCCCAATATCCCGTAGTCGAGTGGCTTCCGCACTTCCATTTGTTGCATTTCTCAAACCCTTGGGTTTCTACATTTTTGGTTTATTATGTTGTTCACGAGGCTTTGGTTGCATTTATTACTCTATTTCACAAATTTCCTATAAATAGGGATAGAATTGGGGTTCATTGTTACCTTGCATATATTAGACCATGTGGAATTGTTGGACCTCGTGTATTTTTCAAATCATTTGAGTTTTTCTTATTGAATTTTGTCTCCCATTCCTTGAAATTTCATAGAGGTAAGAACTTCATCCTTGCTAGTATCTATTTTTGTGAATTGATAATTATTTCAATGAGAATTTGAGAGGGTTTCAAGTCTTCCTCAAGGTTTCAAATCACTCAAAATACCTCAACCCTGTAATGTGAGGTTTGACTCACAATATTTCTAAGTCTAAACTCACTAAAGTTCCACTATGATTAAAAATTTTAATCTAAAAACTAGGAAGTTTTCTCATGGGATCCTACTTGGGCCTCACCAACTCTATGGCTTGGTCCTGAATGGTCCTCAGAGACTTATTTTATGCATACACTTGAGATAAAATTAAATCTCATTAAGTCGGTGATTAATTGAAGAAAGAAAATGATGAAATCAACAGACTAAAGGTGCATGTGGAAGAAAAGAAAATAATTGAGCAAGATAGAAAGTTGAAATTCAGAACAAGATTGATCAATGTACAAAGCTTGACCAAGAAGTGGTAACTCTAAGGGTTGACTTGGAGAAATTAGGAGCTCATGAGAATAAATTCAAAGCAAGAAGTATAGTGCTTGATGAGTTGATTGCATTTCAGAAACCTTCTAAGGATAAAGGTGGTTTAGGACTTGAAGAAGGACAAAGTTCAAAAGAAAATAAGATTCCCAACAAAGTTGACAATCAAAGGAATACTTAAGGCAATGGTAGACAGATCAAGAACAAATGAAGCGGTACCAGAAGAATTCTCATCTGGCAACCTAATGCTCAAAGGTACCCATATTTCAATGGTATTTATTTTTCATGCAATAAATTTGGACATAGGGAAACAAAATGTAGAAGTAGAATGAATCGTAATGTTGAATTCTTTTCTCGACAATGTTTTCTTGCAAGAAAATTAGACAAAGAGCTACCGATTAAGTTAGATAATGATGAATAGATTCAATATTGGTAGAATAATTCAAACTTTTCAAGGATGTTGCTACAGATATAATGCATTGGTCACAAAGCTAACTAGTGCAGATCAAGGTGGAATACAAATCAATTTGGTCAGAAAATTATTGTGTGATACTCCTACAACAAACTAGGCCATATTTCAAGATTCTATAGAAGCAAGAATGGGAAGAATTCTAATATAGAATAAAGTAATAAACTAGTGAAAAAATAGATCCCACTAAAGTCAAAAAGGAAATGGAGAAGATTTGGAAGAGAAAGGAAGAATCTGAGAATAAGGACAAATCAAATGCATCTGTATATACTTTTGGTATAGATATTTCTTCTAAAATCAAAACCCAGTATTAAATTTAGGGGGAGAAGTTACAAAGAAATATAATGAACCCTTTATATAAGAGGTATCAGGCTATGTCATTGAACTACATGTGATGTGAAATGTCATTCTAAAGATGTTGAAAAAGTTTTTAGCAAAAAAATTGCAAATTTAGAGATTTACGAAGCATTTTAGGGTTTACAGGGTAATCATAAGGTGTTTATTAGCTTTTCGAAGGTGAAATGCATTAAATGCAAAATTAGGGAAAATTGATAAGACATAAAGTGAAAATTCAAGTTGACTTAAATCATTTTTACACATTCGGAAGAAAGCAGAGAAAGCTGAAGCAAGTTGAAGGCGATTTAGATTATCTAGCATCAAACCCTAGTTTTTGTCAAAGCTTGAAAAAGGTATTTACAATTATCTATACTTTGTGGTTTTGAATTAGAATCAATTATCATAAGCTTATATAAAATAATTAAGGAGAAATGGAAAATCCCACTCTAGTTGAGACTTTTGAGAGACCTCAATTGAGGTTTAGAAGATTTTCATGGAAATTTTACAAAATGGAACCCATGGGTGCATTCTCAAAAATTCCTAGTGTATTACCCACTGAGGATACCAAAACCTACATGCATACAAAATTGGAAGAATTTGACCATAATGTACTTAGGGATCAATTGATAAAGGAATTGACCAGAGATAATTACTCTATGAAGCTAGAATATGAAAACCTCGTACGAATGAACCTGGATGTATGGAATTTTTTCCCAAACATTTGTAATGAACTGGATGCAAATTTTATAAGGATGGCACTTAGCAGAGTGCATGATAAATTTGTTTGGATAAGAATAGTTGGAGAAATTACCAAGGAAGTGATTAAAGTTGTGACTAGTCTCTATGACAATAGACCTGTACTAGTACTAAAAGATATGAAAAATGATGTGGTCATGCAACTAACTGGTGCCACATATGATGGGAGAGCATTGAAAACCAAACCCATTACAAACCATTCCATGAGCTATGTTGTAGTCATGATTGGTCTGAAATACACTTTACCAACAGAGGGAATTCAGTGTCTAGACCTACAATTTATGTTGCATATGACATAATGGTTAATGGAAGGGACTATAATTTATGTGATTTTCTCCAAAAGAAACTTATGGGTAACTTTTTCCAAACTAAGACAAATAAATATCCATTCAAGTTTGGTACATTGGCATTCTGCTTGTTATTTTACTTTTGCAGAGAGCTACCTAGAAAGAAAAAATATTATATTGGATCGCAACAGACCAATGATAGATCAAATATTTGAACATTTGCATAGTCTTGGATATTTCAAAGCATAGAATGATGCTCTAATGGCATTGTTTGCAATTTTTCAAAATGATATGTATGAGAGAGACAAAGTTCTAAGGAACTTAGTATAGAAATATGCAAAGGACATAATTTTTTTGTTGTCTACTGATGAGTGTATTATAGAGGTAGTAGAACCTAGTAATCTATGGATAGAGCCTCTAGGATATGAGATTGATGAACAAAGAGCTGAGAATTTCATTGAAATGTTGTTGAGTATTTCTAAGGGCCCCACTCTGGCCCCTAACATGGTACTTATGAAGTGAAGTCTATTGAAGTGCATTTGGAGACCTTTGTGCCTCAAAGGACTAAAAGGGTAAATAAGAATGTTGAGGAATTCATTAAAATGCATACTCTTTCCAAGGATGATGTTGAGATGTTAAGGAAAGATGCAAAAGAGAAGAGGGATAGATCATTTGAAGTGCACTCTAGACCTACAAGATTAGGAAGAGCATCTTTCACCACTACCTTTGAATTACCTAAAGCACATGGTACAACAAAAATAGTTAGAAAGGAATAGAAGAAGCAGTCCCTCCATCGATAATGAAAAATTTGAAACTAGAGACAATGTTGAAATCTTATTTGAGGATGAAGATACAGAAGATGAAATGAAAGCTTTCAATATTCATGTGCATGAGAATAAGGGTGAAGAAGGAACATCAGGACCTATCAAGGACATGCCCGACTCTCCTCTGGTATGAGAACACTCACCCCTAAAGATGAAATCTTTGGTAAATAATATGATAGAATCTAGGGATTTATTAGATATAGCTAAGTTGTTTGATGAAGTAAATGAAGAAGATAAGGAAACTATTATAAATGTTTTCATTCAATATAAGGTGATTTTTAGTGAGAATATGGAAACTATAAGGAAGAAGGTGACTGGAAAAGTATGGGAAGCTTTAGTACAAAGAAGGCATGAAGTTGTGAATGTAGATTATAAAATCAAATCAGATGCCTTGAACACATATGGATCCTCTATATCTGAAGAGGATGCTTCTACCATATTAAATGAATGTTCTACATTGTTGGGGGTCAAACAAAGAGTCACTCTCCTAATGAATAATGAGAAAGAAAGTAAAAAATAGTGAGACAGGAAACACTTGATATAGTAAGGTTAATGGAAAAGAATTATGAGATGATAACTAGTTCTTCATCTCATATAGCTCAAGCATAGGAGCCTACAAATTTCATAGAATTTAAGGACCATACTGTGTTGGATGAGGCTAGTGATATACATGCTACTTCGAAGACATCTTCTCCTCTAAATGACATAGAGGATACAACTAGTAGACACACTAAAGACCAGTATAAGAATGATACAGTAACAATCCAACGAAACAACATGAAAATATTGGAAATAATGGAGAAGAAGATAGGAATAAAGATGAAGGAAATAAAGGGGAAAAGAGTGATGATGGTAAGAATGATGCAAACAAGAAGGAGAAAGAAAATAAAGAAAACCATCAAAAAAATCCCTCAAGAGAGGAAGAGGGGGGAAAAGAGAAAGATGAGGAAAAAGAAGAAGAGGAAAAGAAAGAAGAAAACAAGGAAGTGATAGAGGTTGGAAGAAGTGAAGAAGAGTTTTCAAAGACTAATTAGCCATCAAATCCTTATGGAGAATCATTCAAAAATACTCTTAAGGGTTTGTTGATAAGGCTAAAAAAATATCCAACCTATGCTACCACCTTAGTTGATTCAACTTCCTTCACATCTAGGGTATTTGGTTTTGAGAAAATACCACTGATTGGAAGGATAAAGATTTGTGGTATTCTTCTTAACTCTAGTGCAAATGAAATGATTGAAACCTATTATCAAGGGAATAAATTGGTAAATGATGCTATTAAGGATTTACAAGAGACAACTAGGTATGTGCAAGATCATCATGGAAAAAACAGGCCCTTAAGTGCAAAAAATTCTAAAAAATTAGAGTTAGGCAACTTGATGTAAAAATTTGAATAAGTTATCTATATTATTTCAAAAATATGTAATAATAGAATTTGTATAAAATTAAATGTAGTTTCTAAACTACTAGGTTTATTTTTTAAGAAACAAAATCTATTTGGTGAAAATTTTAAATTTCAATGCAATAGTACTTAAATTTCAGGGAAAAAATAAGAAGTAGGTGTATGTCTGATCACCCTAACCACAATAAAATGATAATATTTTTTATAATATTTTAGATATAAGTGAGGACTCATGTCTGATGTAATGCATATCTTTTGTAATTTTTTTCCAAGTAAATAATTAATTATGATTTTTTATTACAACTTTTAAAAATTATAAAACACATAGATCTAACCACCCTACCTTGGTCAAAACTTCATGAAATTTTTTTTTTTTTAATCCTCTAGTATACAAAGCATAGAATGTAACACATTTTTGGATTCAAAATTGTGATCTTGTTTGAAAGCTATAGATTTTTCAATTAGCCTATCAATAAGGACTTTAGTCGTAATTCAAATAGAAAATGAATAATAATTATTTATTAAATTCAAAGTAAAGCATAATTTATATTGGTGGAAAGATGAGAATCTCCTTTAAAAACCTTTTTCATTTCATTATTTTTGGGGAAAAAAAGTTGTCAGCCACATACCCTACAAATACCCATCATATCGCCACTTTTTGGCCCATCATGATCCTGCACATATGCAACCCATTGTATCACAACTTATAATTCCTTAGCACCTATTGAAAACCTAAAGCTCTTAGTTGAAAGAGGCAATATACCTCTAGTCTTAAGAAGCAAACTAAGAAAGAGGCAAAATCAAAACTTCTAGAAAAAAGGCCACTAGCACTACAAGATAAATGTGCAATTGCACATAGCAAGGTGTTGCAGTGTTTTAATGAGGTAAAGGAGTGTGAAGTGCAAGCACAAATAATTTTTGCATATTGCATGTAGTGGCCTGATGCCACTCAAGGAATTAAGGAATTAATGGACTCAATTGAGTCTCTCAAATTTTTTATGCCTCTAGAGCATACAAGATTACTAATGATAGAAACTACACTACCTGGACTTCTATTGCAAACTTGCAAAGCAAGTTCTTCAGCTTACAGAGGTAGAAAGAAGATGCAATAAGGAAATTTGGACACCTTGGAGATCTAGTAATGTCTAGAAACATTCCTATTTCAAATTCCTTGGTGGATGCAAAAAAATAGATAATATAAATATTAATCCATCTACTCTAGAAGAAGAAGCGAATGCCTATTTGAAGTGGAATAACTATAAATAACACTTTCCAAAGAAAAGGGAATATGGGATGATGGAAAATGGCTTGGGAAGCTATTCTCAAAGAATTAGAAGGTGCTTCCAGCTCTGGTCAATGTTTCTTATGCTTCTTCTTTTTGTTGCAAAATCATCATCAGCATGCCCTTTGTCCTTGATGTCAAAAGGGGAGAAGATTATGTGAAAGAAATTTTGGTTCAAAAATTTTGGTTTTGGAATAGTTTTATATGGTCTTGTGTATAGTTGAAAGGGGGAGCTTGCATAACTTCGATGTAATTTGATAGCTTTTTTTTTTTTTAAGATTTATTTTTTGCAAATGTTTCCATCAATGGCAAAGGGGGAGATTGTTAGAAGAATGAAGAAGAAGCCCTTTGGTATGTTGTCATTGATGCCAAAATTGGTTGGTGACTTTTTTTTCCTATTTGGTAAACAATGTTTCTATTACTCTGATCTGGTAATCTAGTCTAGAATTGTTCATTTCAAAAGATTAACTTATGAGATTTTAATATGTTGGTTACGACTAATAATTGCATTTGTGGACAAGCTTTCAACATTTTTGGTGGAATGGGCTAAATGTTATAAATGAAAGAAGTTTGGCTTACATTTTTTGGTATGGGTCCTCCTTTGGCCAACTTAGACAAAGTGGTTTACACTTTGTGGATGATTAAAGGATCTCTATTAGGTTTGGGCCAACCTAATTTATGTCTTGCATGTTTTGTTTTTGAGTGTGAAAGAATTTTTGGTTTTAGCTGACAAGTTATTTTGTATTATACTTGTTTATAGTCAATTATGCTAACCTAATTTATGAAGATGTAATAGTGTATATATATAGAAATTTTTTTAAGGGATGAATGAATGGATTTGCGAGATATGTGGCTAGTAATAAAAGGTGTTGGAAACAATGTGATAATGTTCGAAGTGGTTTACAATTGTTGTGTACTTGCAAATCGGTGTTGGATTATGTAATCCAGAGCATAATTGGAACTGAACCTAGCACATATAACATGTATTCTATTAATTCATCCTTTTAGTAGTGATCCATACTTGTTTTTATAATCTTTTTAGGTTATAAGCCTTTCAAGGATAGTGTGTCTTGGCAGTGTGCCCTTGTAATATGTTATGACTAGTTATAATATATTGTGAGCTAATCCTCACTATGGTTTTTCTCATTTTGGGTTTTTCACGTAAAAATATCCTAGTGTTCATGTTTCACGTAATGTTATGATTCCTTTCATGTCATTGTTTACAATTGCAGTTTGTTATGTTTTAGCTATTTAATGGTTAGCTGGTAAATGGTTTAGTAGAATACTAATTCCATCTACCCTCTCAGTATTTTAGGTGTTCAACATATTGTAGATAATATTATGCCTTTCTACACTCATAAACACATTTTTTTATTATTTAAACCATCAAGGTAATAGTTTTACTTTTTTAAATGGTATAAATAGTCATTCTAAGAAAAAGAGTGGAGGGAACTTCAATTGGAGGAAATAAAAATAATTAAGGAGGAAAATAGAGAAAGGAAGAGGATTGGAAGAAAAGGTATGGTGGATACTCATGAAGGTGAAGGAACTTTTTTACCAAAAAGAATATATAAAAATATAAGTTTCTAATGTTGAATATAATGAAATGCTTGATAAAAGTGAGATTGACCATGATATTGAAACTTAAAAGATTGAACATGAAAGTGAAAGTGTTACATAATGTAATGGAATAACTTTTGCTAAGATTAATATCATGTGTGAAATATAGAAATATTCTTGAAAATTATTGATATAAACCACGTGATATTGAAATTGTATTCCAAATTCCAATTACTCATAACAATGATGAAATTGAGAACACACATGAAATAATAGAAAAAAAAGGTATCTCCAAATTATATAGGAATATAGGACCTTTTTCAAGAAGAAAGTGAAAACCCACATCCATCTTTTTTTAATGAGCGTGACAAAATTGTAAAACATCCAAGAACCTCAAAATGACTACTTGAAATTGATGAGAACATAATGGAAAGATTTAAATACAAGAGATCATTAGGATTCATTTGATTGTGGGCTTCAAAACATTTTAATTAATAGTTTACAAATAAAATATTAATCAAACAATGCGAACCTTTTTACAATTACTACTGATGTACAATATGAGACCTTTACTAAATATTAAAAATTAAGGTAAATAAAATGTTTGATTAAAACATAATTTTTGCTAAAATAATTTTTAATGCACTTAATTATATTAGAAATTGTTGTGTATTTTGCACACATGGCACACAAAATGGGGACCCCATTTCTTTTTCACTTCAGTTTAGTTTTTCTTTTTGCCTTTTCTTTTGGCTCCTTGGTTTGGATTACTTTTGAAATCTTGAAACCTCTCGAAAATATTTTAAAATTGACTAAGTCTACTCTTGCGGGTTTTGTAATGCAGAATTTTGTTGACGAAATTCCACATTGCAAATGTCGGTCTTTCATCTACCACTTATGGGATTTTTATCGTGGGTTGCCACCTATGTAATTCAATCTGCGGAATTTTACATTGGTAGAACCATCTCAACTAGCTCCCACATTACTCTGGCCCACATGCCCTTAGCTTATGCATCACAATGTCCCGTAGTCGAGAGGCTTCCCCACTTACATTTCTTCCCTTCCTCCTACCCTTGGATTTCTGCAATCAAGGTTTCTTATGTTGTTCACGAGGCTTTGGTTCTATTTATTACTTTATTTCACAAATTTCCTATAAATAGGGATGGAATTGGAGTTCATTATTACCTTGCATATTAGTTCATGGAATTGTTTGACTCGTGGTTTTTTTAGAGGATTTTAGTTTTTTCTTGTTGGATTTTATCTCCCATTTCTAATAGTTCATAGAGTAAGAACTTTGTCCTTCCTAGTATTGATTTTGTGAATTGATAATTGGGTCAATGTGAATTTGAGAGGGTTTAAGTCTTCATCGAGGATTTCAAATCACTCAAAATACCAGCCCTATAATGGAGTTCTCACATTCTTTCTAAATCTAAATTCACTAAAGGTTTGCCATGATTAAAACCTTAAACTATGGTGTAGGAGCACCTTGTTCACTAAATGCCTCAAAAGACAAATCTACAAAATGAATTTTTAAATGTAAAAAATGTGGAAAGGATCATGTAAAGGTCAATCTCAATGTATTTGAGTCCCTAATAGGTTTCAAGGTGGTCAAAATGTGAGTTGGAAAAAATGCTAAAAGAAATTGTAAAAGATGTAAAAGTGGAAAAAGCAAGAAATTGCAAAATCAGAAAATGAAGATTCATCTTGTTAGAAAAGGTATTTAGTCAATTTAGATGAGGGGGAAGTCATGTAAACATCTATTTAAGGCTTGGTTAAGGCATGCAAAGATAGAAGTTTTGTATTATTGAAAGAAAATAGTGAATTAAAGTACCTTGTTCAAATTTTCTAGTGTTTTCTCTATCATTATTTAGTTTGTACGGATTGTATAAGCACCTCTTGATTTATATTCTTGATTGGATCCTATAGAGTAAAGTTTTATAACCTTTTTGAAAGTACTTTGAAGACTTTCTATTCCATTTTAAGTAAATAAGAGCAATTTTAGTGTATAGGTTTGAAACCCTCAACAAGGGGTTTTGAGAGTCCTTTAAGGAAAATTTGTCATTCCACAAATGTAGGATTAGTTAGATTTGTTGAATGGATTGATTTTAGTTTTTTAATTTGAAATGTGTTTCTAAGTGTAGGGGAAGGTGAAAATATGAAGATTTAATGTTGCTTGCTTACGAATTTATGAGATTCACCATGAAAATGGGTAACACCAAGATAGGATTTGATGAATTAGCATGTAAGGAAGTTGGAAAATGGATTATTTTGTGTGTGTGAACATATATCAACCTATTTGAAGTAGTGGCTAAGTGTTAAAAGTTTTGGGAAGGGCATTTTTAATAAATCCTTGTTTTGTGAAGTCTTCAATAGCATATAATGAGGGTTTTATTGTTCAATGCATTATTGGACCTATCTATTTCTAAAATTTGGTGAAATATAAGTTTTGTAACCTAGTTTAATGCTTCCCAAGGTTATTTGGTTGTTTCAAGTTGATCTAATAGTGGTTTCTTTGAAATTTAGTCATAATTGATGTGATTTGGCAACAGATAGTGTATTGATTCTCTTATATTTTCCAAAACAAGTATGTCTCGAGGTATATGAAACTAGATTGAAGTGGTTTCTAAATATGTATTGAGCTTAGAGATGAAAATTGAATGAAAATGAACTACCCGTTAGGTGTTTGGTGATCTACTAAAATTTTGGGGTGTTGATTGCTGAAAAGTGAATCTCGAAAATAATTACGTAATACTTGGTTGAATGAATGGTCCCGTGAACTCCCCTTTTTGGATACACTTGAGATAAAATGAAATCTTAAGTCCTTTTTCCTTGCAAGAAATTCTTTTCTTAAAGGTTCTGACTGCGAATTTTCTCAAAAGCTTGCCAAACCCTTGGCATAATTTCCTTTGGCTTTAGCAATAATATTTTTCACATACACCAAGTCAAATGATCAAAGATTACAAAGTGATGAACTTTGAATACTTTGAAGTCTTTAGAATTCATCTTGGCGAGGAAACCCCATGTAGAAAAGCGATCTCCATAGTTCCACCTAAATCATGCTGACCTTGTGGCACTATTGTCATCGACTTCCACAAATGGTTTTTTTGTAAAAGCCAATATTAGGTAAAAATTTGAGTATTGAGCATTGAAACCTTTGAGACTAATTACCCACATGCTCAAAATGTACAAATGAAATAATGATTAAGTGATTGAGACCCTCGCAGAAAATCCAATGTTGATTATCATTTATGGGATTCCCATGCATCAATGCTAGATCATTTCGCATTCATACCACAATGGCCCACATCCCTCTAGAACTTGCATTACCCATCCTCACAACATGATGGCTTTTGCAATGTGATGGCCCACAATTACTCAAAACCCATAGAATACTAGGAATTGCATCAACTAGCTGAATTTAATGGTTTCCTTTCGACATTTGATATTTTAATGGTGATTTGATCATGATTGTGCATCTTTTTATTGGAATAACCAGTTTTTGTTTCTTGATCAACATTACTCAGTATGCATTGTTTTGTTGGCTATATGGAAATAGTTGAGAAAGTGGGAAAGGTTGAGAAAGAACAGAAGCCAACAAAGATAAAGTACAAGTTTCATGGTGTCAAAGTGACATCTAAGATTGTATCCAGATGCAACAAGATATCTAACATAGACCTTAGGCACATGGAAATTGAGGCATTCCAAGAGCACACCTTCACTACTCTAAAAAACCAATCTTTATAAGATCAAATGAAGTGGTATCACACAAGAAATGTGCTTCCTGCCATCATTGGTAAGCCTGGAGCTAATTCATGGTTGTCGAGTATTATATCACAA